>JAYRCO010000221.1:0-37651 GCA_037042815.1 Ceratobasidium papillatum | reverse complement strand
TCCCATTCACCCTTCCCTTTCACGAGCCCCTTCTATCCGTTCGGTTCTGACCAGGCGAGCATGCATTGCTATCATAAATTATGGATTTTTAGCATTCATCGATATCAGCTATATGGGTTTAATCGTAAGTTCTTTCTCACAGCATATCTAATGCTATGACGAGGCTAAATTGTTGTTAGCCCGTAATGCTAGCTGCGTCAGTCGAAGGCGGCGGCCTAGGACTTACCCCGCGCTCAATTGGTCTCATTCTTGGCCTCCAGGGAATCGTCACCGGGATAATCCCTATCCTATGCTTGGCCCCGATCCATAAACGTTTTGGGAGCAAATTAACATACGCCGTCGGTTTGGCGGCATATATTTTCTTGTTTGCCTCGCTGCCAATGATGAACACCCTCGCGCGTCACGAGATGTGGAACACGTTGTGGTTCGTCATGAGCCTTCACCTGCTATTTTCGTGTCCAGCTTTTATGACGTTTAGTAAGCTGATTGTCTTTTCGAATTGACTTTTGAGCTGACATTTGTGTAGGTTGTATAATAATCTTTATCACGTCTTCAGCTCCATCCAGGTCTTCGCTCGGCACGCTGAACGGTATTTCTCAGACAACGATTAGCGCCATTCGAGCGATTGGCCCCGCAACTGCGACGTCCTTATTCGCGCTTTCTGTCGAGAAACAGATCCTTGGTGGATGGTTCGTATATGCGGTGCTGATCTGCCTAAATCTTACGGGACTTGTGGCTACTATGTGGCTGAAGGACGAAAAGAGGGCTCATTAAGAGTCGTTAGAGATGGATAGGTCTTGAAGGTGTTATTTCTTGAAAGAGACAATTTTCTTGAAATAATCGAATGAATTTATTTTTTGGTTGCTTTTGTTTCGAAAGCGGTGTGTCGCATAATAAACCAGATATAGACCGGTGGTAGCTTTTAGGCACAGCCGTCGATCCAAGCTCGATCGTCGATCACGAGTGACGTACCCTGCAGCGATTGCACCATTCGACCTTCTACTGGCGAAAACAAGGCTCGCGGGGTAGGGAAGGACAGGCACGAGTCGAGTGACGTTATGATTGTAGATCAAGATCACCGGTCGTCATCCCGCTGGTCCTATCGTCTAAGCATCCAGTCTGTCTCTGCGCGCAAAGGGGTAGGCCATCGTATAGAGTTGATGATAGTGTCAGGAACTGTAGCGGAGGACACGTGCTTGGCGCTTTGCTGAATGAGACGGAGTGGGTTGGCCGATGTGCTTCTGGGTGTGGCCAAATTGCATGGTTAACCCTCGGTCGATTCGAAATAGCCGAAGACCGAAACTCTAAATCAATCATGCCGGGCGCTCACTAGCTGGTTCTAATTCATAAAATCGGGGCTAGCTATGAACCTCGTGTGCTAAATCACAAAAACTAATGCGGAACTGAGTGATAAAGTATCTGCATCTGGTTCAGTGAAGATTTTATGCGCTCAAATTAGTGGGACGAAAGTCGGGGAGTGCTCTCGATATCGATATTCAGAAGCTCAGTTATGGTGCTACACGCAAAATCTCTCTACACAACCACCCGATCAGCCGTGATGTACATATTCTACAAGATGAATAGTTGAAGATCAGCCGTATGTTAGCATACCTTGAGTTAGGAATCTCAGCTTTACCAACGGTTGGATTATGGAAAGGATTTGAAACTCTCTGCACGATTTACCTAAAGAGCGTCAAACGATAAAAACGTGTTTTATTGCTCCAACACAGATTTTTCACGGTCAAGGGTGCGGTGGAGCCGTACAGGGACAATCACGCGGGGCAAGAGGAAAGCTCCACAAGACTGGGTGGCGCAAGTGAGATTGCTTCCCTGAACGATCGGCGCCTGCCAAATAATCTGTGCGGGGAAGCACAGCCACGCCCGATCTTGGCCCGGCTCTCGTCCGGCTCGGATGTAGAAGTGACTTTGGCCGAATCAACTCCTTTTGAACCGCAGTTGCACGAAACAAGGCCATGGCCTAAACCGAGGCCGATGCATGTGTTAAGCATGCTGGATGACGTACAATCGCGGGTCGGAAGCGCGGACATCATCCCGAGGGTGAAATCCGATGCCCTAGACCAGTTCCGGGTGTTTACTCCAGAAGCTTAAACTGTGTGCTTTTATGTAAGTTTGTGTTGCTCTAGACTTTTCGATCCGGCCGGGTGGGATCGCTATAAAAATCTACATCCTGTATGGCACGGCAAGCACACGACTACCTCCTCCTGTGTCCCTCTCCTTTGCTCTCGCTCGAGTCTGCTTGTCCGCTGTGATATGCACACTGCGCCCGCTGCCACCCACGCGCCACACGACAACGAGCATGCTCCCCTCCTCCCCCGCCCCCTCGAGCGCAAGGCGCCCACACCGCTGCCGACTCAGCTCTACGTGATTCTGTGTCTCTGCCTCGCCGAGCCTATCACTAGTTCGGTCATCTAGTATGTTGTTTCTTGTGTTGGATATTTTCATTTAGTCTAACCCCACCGCAGTCCATTCATTACAGAACTCATCTCCAACCTCGGAGTGACGGGCGGCGACGACAGAAAAGTCGGATACTACGCAGGCATCATTGTACGTCCCACGCCACGCTTGTCGTCCAAACCCCAACTCACCTCGATTCCCCTCTTAGGAATCCATCTTTTTCCTCACCGAAACATGCCTTATCCTGCAATACGGTCGGCTCTCGGACCGTATCGGCCGTCGTCCAGTCGTCCTTATCGGCCTGTTCGGTCTCGCGCTCAGCATCACGTCCTTTGGACTGGCCAAGACGTTCGCCGCGTTGGTCGTCTCTAGAGCCCTTAGCGGTGCCTTGAACGTAAGTTTCTCGTCAACGTGTTGAATCGTAGATCTGACCGTTTGTGATCTACACTAGGGTAATGCGGGAGTGATCAAATCTATCGTGTGCGAGATTACCGACGAGACGAACCGTGCTCAGTCGTTTGCGCTCCTCTCCGTTACTTGGTCTATGGGAAGCACGATTGGTCCCGTTATCGGCGGCTCACTTGCTCATCCCGCCCAACACTTTCCTTCTGTGTTTTCCCATCCCGTTTGGAAGGCTGTTCCATTCCCGACGTCACTCGGTTTCTGGGATGAATATCCATACTTTTTACCTTGCTTCGCCGCAGCAGGTGTGGCGATGATGGCATGGTGCGTAGCGTTGATGTTTTTGCGAGAGGTAAGTTGTTCCTTGGAATATTGCGCAAAAATGACTCATGAGCCACCTAGACACTCCCCACTAAACGAATCCATCTTATACGCAAAGCGACGGCAGAATACGGCTCGATATCATGGGACGCCGAAACCCCTGTATCTGCTCAAGAGACTGCCCCCTGCGGCTTGCGTGCGGTCATGACTCCCCGAGTCGGATGGGCAGTTGGATGCTACATGTTACTTTCCGTAGTAGATATTGCATGGATAGTGCTCCAGGTACGTCCCATCCATCTCTCCACATCACCCAGAAAATTAAACTCAATTCCCAGCCCCTCGTATTCGCCACATCACCCCATTTTGGCGGCCTCGGCCTCTCCCCAGCTACAATCGGCATGATACTCGGGATCCAAGGACTCTGCAGCGGGATCTTCCAAGCTACCGCTTTTTCGACTCTTCACGCCCGGTTTGGTGCCGTTCGGTTGTTCCGAGCTGCTGTCGTGTGTTACGCGGGTTTGTTTGTGAGCTTTGCGGTGATGACGAATGTTAGTGGTGGTTGGGTCTGGGTTGTTTTGGGATTGCATGTGGGGATGGCGTGTGTTGCTAGTCTTGGTTTTAGTACGTATTTTATTTCACTTGGTTATGGAGAGCGAATGCTGATGTGGAATAATAGGCTGCACATTCATTTTTGTTACATCTTCGGCACCTTCACCCGCCCTGCTCGGAACGACCAACGGCCTCGCTCAAACTTCCTGCAGCCTCGTCCGCGCACTCGGTCCAGCAGGCGCCTCGAGCTTGTTTGCGCTCAGCTCTGGAGGAGGTACTATGGTCTATTGGGTATGCGCGGCCGTCGTCGGGTTGACGGGGTGTGTGAGTTTGGGGTTGACTGATGAGTAGGAGAGGAGTGGGAGCGAGCATTAAGAGTGGAGTGGGGAAGAGGAGTCGGAGAGGAGCAGGAACGATTTATGTATGTATGTATCCGTGGGCACTCGTTTTTTTGGTCATATGTACTTGGTGCTGGTCTGATTTTCCTGGGCTCGCTGGGTTGTTGTATGTATGTACTGCAGAATGACATTCGTTTTTCGGAATTCCACGAGTTGAAGAAAGGTGTTAGATTGAACGAAAGGTATTACAGTAGTGTTCTACATATTTAAGAAATTGCATCAATACGAAAGCGACAAGATGAGAAAACGCCAAGAAGACAAGTAACAAATAAACTAGTGCTACAACATACGTCTATTGTACCAAACCCGAATGTAAGAGAGGAGAAAGGGAAGAGAGGACGACAGCAAAAACCCAACACATCCCCATGGACAAATTTACATAATTCCGGAAGTAACCGCAACCGCAATACGCAGATCCATCCAAACGGCCGGCCTCCCTTCAAGATCAACTCGAGTCCAGAGCTCGTTGAGAGTCAAAAGGGTTTCGAACCCACACGTGCCGGGCTGTTGACATTCACGTAAATTGGCCATTCGTTTTCGGATCGTTTCGCGGTCTTGTGGACGGCGGCAGGCAACGCCAGCCTATGAAGAGATGGATCAGGATCCAGCGGGGTTGTTGATGGGCGAATTTTATCGGGAGGCTTACCGTGATCATAGGCAACATTAAGAATGAATCGGGTGTTCGACCGGGCTTAGTGCCTTCCAACAACCGAATAAACCCTTTCAGGGCCTTTTCGACCCTCCTATCGCTCGCGTCCGCGCCACAAAGTCCCTGCAGATCATCGTCAATGGCACGACCAAGAGCCGGTTACTTAAACGCACCATGTATAAATAGATGTATAATATTTGTCTCCAAGCCTCTTGTACGCCCAGTCTCACAACCAAAAGAAGTGGATCGGAGGATGTACCAACAATAGGACGGAAATTCTTGATCTCGTCTTGAATCTCCTCCTCAGTTTGGGGATCCAAATTCGGCGCCCAGTCAGCACGTATCATGTGCATACGAGCTAACAGTACGAGAAACTGGTCTGGAATACCGTGCATCCATTGCAAACCTACATCTTCGACATCTGTGATGTTTTCACAGAGCTCGGGAGTGTAGGATACGTCGTAGCGGAATTGCGTTGGCATGCACATGCCGAGGCTGAAGAGGATATCCAGGGCTGGGTAGTGACGCAGCGAGAATTCGGGATGCAACAGTTTGGCTGGGAGGTTGATAGGCACGCCTGGGGCATCTGAACACGCACGCCGATAAAGCGGAGCAGCCTCTCGAATGAGACTCATATTGGATCCTAGCGAGCTTGACATGAATTGAACGGTGATCAGCTACGATGCTTGCGTTAGCTCTCGATCAAATGTAGGCTCCGATTGCTTACCTCGAACATGTCGTCGAGGGCATCCAAGGCCTCGCGTGAATTAGGCTGAATAAGTGACTGGCGATTGCTGACAAGAGCCATGTTACGCTGAGCCCGAGTACGGAGCAAGGAAATGGCCGGCAAAACATCTGTAGGTATCGACGAACGTTTGCTTAGTGTCCGCATGACGTTAGCAATTAGCGTCACCGCCCATCGCGAGTCCTCAGACTGGGTGAATCGCCTAGTCAGATAGTCTCTCGCCTTGCTTGCCATCCTGAGTGGTTCGAATACTGTCCATGTTATCCACCTGGAGTCTGTAGTAATGCGGGGTAAGCGCAAGGTCAAGTAGGCATGGAAAGCATACGTACAGCTATGTAGCACAAATGGCAAGCTATTGCTCGGCGCATTCCTATCCAGTGTCGGCGTACGACAAACAATTTCCCTGACGCCTTCGGGATCTGATTCCTCGCTTGTCCCAGACTCCTCATCGTTTTGGTCGGTATCCGGCGAAGGCCACGTAGATCCATGTGAGCTTGGAGGTGTTTGCGAGGACGAGTTAGAAAAGGGGGAGGAATCATAGGATTCTCCCAGGCTGAACAAAGCTTGGAGGAGACTTGCTTGGCCGGAAGTCATATTGGGGTCGTTTGGAGCACCAGGTGGACGAAGTGGACTAAGAGCCATGCCACTAGGCTCGGCCATGTGCAACAAAGGGACAGAAGACTGTTCATAGGACTGTGGGCCAGAATTGAGGTTTGTTGGCTGGTTTGACTGCTGCGCCGAGGAGAGCGCCGTGGTAGCGCTAGTGTCCCACCAACCAGTGGTCACGTCTTGGGCGTCGAATAGATTTGAGGTTGGGTCGGAAAGGAAAGAGAAGTCGAGGGCTTCGTTTGGAATGGCTGGTCTGGAAATAGGGTCTCCGGGAAAGTGGGGTGCTAATCCCGACCATGGCCCCCTCGTGGGAGGGGCTGACATCTGTTGTGGCGGGCTATCTCGTTGAGGAGTTGATGATGAGAAGCGAGACGAAACGGTAGGCGCGGGTGGGGATTTTGCCTTATATTGACGAGAAGGGCCAGCGATGGCAGAGGTGGACTTTGCGGGACGTGGAATCGGTTTGGCCCTAGGTGGTCGACCGGACTTTTCATCTCCGTCCTCCAGATACGCATAACCGAGACACTCCATGCCAGCTTTTGTACATCTTTCGCATACTGGCCGTGTTTCGTCACATTTCTTGCGTCTGGGGAGCTATTTTAATAAAAATAAAAGATTTTGACCAACGGAACAGACCTATTTTTACACGTCAAGCATCCAGTCTTGGATCGAACGCGCCCAGTAGACATTTATCAATGCCTAGGTTACTCAGAAAAAGAGGAGATCAAGTCAAGCAGGAATAGAACAAGTTCGCGGTCCTCTCCATATAAAAGCTGTCCTCGCTGGCCGTGGGCGTCGTCAATGAGTCATGACTCAGCGTCTCAGCCCCGGATCACGTGTCTATCAAAACAGACCAAACAATCCTAATCCGCACGGAGTACCTTTCGAGTCAATTTCAGGTGCTTCGATTGATATCGGGTCAACATTAAAAGGCGTTTCATGACAGCTTCTCCTGGGACATCACGATCTTAATAGCATATACCTAATCAACTCCAAAGGTTTGACAAGAAAAGAAGCAAGATACGCATTTGTCCCGTAGAAGCTACCTCACATTACAAAAAGCGCATCAATCAGTACCTTCGTCCATTTCCACTTCGACGCTCTTTAGCCCTTCTTGTGTGATGCCCCTCAGCTACAACAACACTAGTTAGCTTCACGGACAAGTCAAGCGTCGCAATGTCTTTACCAGTGTTCTCACTTGGACTGCGTTTGGACGCTTCTCTGGTGTACTCTCCCAGCACCACTTGAGAAGCAACCAAAGCATGTCTCCATGTTGCGAATATGTCGGGATATGCGCCTCTGGCCGCTCAGGGCAGGCGTTCTCAACCACCACGGCCACCAAAACCGAGTTCTCGCGTTTTTCGGCCCACGGTACTTCCCCCGTCATAAGTTCCTATAGTGGCAGGTGCCTCAGTAAAATTCAACGAATACCCAAGGATTGAACTACCAATATGGTCTAAGAGGAATCCACATCAGACGCGATCATGCTAGAATCAGTAGCGCTCACCATTCCCAACGAGTAGACGTCTGCTTGCATGCTATGTTTCGAGCCTTTGAACAGTTCTGGAGCCTGGATATTCTATGCTTATCGTTTCTGAAATTGTGGCTTGGTCTCCAATGCTCACCGACCAACGTGTTGATAAACTTCCTTTGGTTGATGATGTTTGCGAAAATTGAAGTGTATACTCTCGTAGAACAGCGCTTCCAAAGTCGGCGAGCTGAGGGATTCCATCTTCAGATATGATAACATTATCCTATATCATCTTGTTTAGTATCTGCTGCTTTAATCGCAACAATTTGTGCGCACGCCTTTGAGATCGCCATGGATCTGAAACACAAGTCATGGACCTAAATCAGAAGGTAAAACTAATAAGAGAAGTGAATAACCACTGACCACGCCGGCCATATGCAGATATAGTAGACCTTCTGCTATCTTCTTGCTCTATTCATATGTGTTGCAAAGATGTGAGATGGTTCAAACGTAAACCAAGCATCGATTGCACTAACCATTAAACACCGGTCTGTATCTGCTTTCTCCTTAAGATAATGCGGTAAATTCCCATTTGAAGCCCACTTTGCAACCATCCCAAGCTGGTCGCGAAACATGGCTAGTCCAAGCAAAGGTTGCACGTTCGGATGTCGACACTTTGACCATGTGTATATTTCCCGGGCGGCATGCTAGCTTTTCGGTCAGCTTTAGCTCTATGAATAAACCATGGGCCAACCTTGAGGTTTTTCTGGTTTTGCTCACTTGGCCCGACATGAAATCTCATTGTCTTAATAGCAACATCGGTCCTATCCTTCAGCTTGCCTCTGTATATATCCCCAAATCCACCCCCTGCGATAGGGTGTTTACTACAAGATGCAATATCGAGCCGCTCAGTCAGGTTTGGGCAGCCTCGAGCACCTAAAAGCGAGATGATTTCTCTGGTTGTCTACTTGATGTTACAATAACTCAATACCACATGGCAAAAAGAGGGTTACATACCGTTGTGCTTGTGATCTCGGCCTCGATAGCCTGTGCTTGCTCCGAGATATGCTTTTTGGTCATCTCTGTTCGTATATTACGTCCGTGTACACTCCAGAGCTTGATATTACTGTCTTCAGATCCGGAGATGAGACATGTGCCACGGCCAGGGGCGAATTCAACTGATCGGATGCAGCCGGTGTGGTCACGCAGTGGTTCACCACACAAAGCCCCAGTCTCCGCGTCCCATATTCTTATAGTCTGGTCATAAGCTCCAGAGGCGATGTACTTGCCGTCAGAGGAATAGGCTACTGACGTGACCGCGATGGTGTGTCCCAGTAAAGGATTGCCTATCGCGCTGCCTGAGACTACGTCCCAGATGCGAACAGTACCATCATCAGACGCAGAAGCCATCCGCGAACCGTCCGGAGAGAGCGCTACCGATCGAACCCAGTTTGTATGGCCCTCGAATATAGAGAGCACAGCCCAGGTCGCCACATCATATACCCTGATCGTCGTATCACTCAAAGCACAAACAATTTTGCCACCGTCCCCCGACATAACCACCGACCATACGTAGCTGCCGGCTTGTATAGGGTTCCCAATTTGCCGTCCGGTCCGTACCTCCCACAGACGGATTGTTTGATCCCAGGACCCAGATATAAGATAGTGTCCGTCGTTGGAGAAGGTTATGGAGTTGACCCAGCTACCATGGCCTCCGAATGATCCAAATACTGGGCTGCCCGTTTTCGCATCCCAGATCCGGATAGTGCAGTCATATGAGCCAGAAGCAAGTAGGAGACCGTCAGGAGAAAAGGCGATAGAACAGACGGAGTCGTTGTGCCCCTGCAGCGGGCCAAACACGGCTTGTCCAGTATGCACATCCCACATCACGACTGTAGATCCACATCCAGCGGCAACGCGAGTGCCATCTGGCGATGTTGCAAGCGAGCGGACCAAGTCATTTGCTTTCCAAGTGTCGATCAAAGTCGCCATAATTGCTGAATACCCAACGGCTCTTGCAGAATGCTTGGCTCTAGGTCCTGCATTCCCGTGACGCATAAGTGATGAATAATTCCAACAACAAGATTTGCCCCTTCCATTGTATACGTACTCACAGTATTCGCGTCTTTCTTGCTTGAAAAAATCGAGATCGCTCGTTCTACTAGCGCCACTGAACGCCTGCTCAATAGTTTATACTTCTCAACCGAGAAATTATATATGCCAAGCAGAGCAAGAGGGTTGTGAATGAATATGGGTCGGCGAGTACAACTATGAAACGTTACCCATATTTTTATTACAATCGCTTCCTTTATCAAGATAGCCACCTGAACACGAGGTGTGTGCTGGTGAACATATGTCATGACGATGTGACACGGGTGACGGTAGATGTGAAATGATTAGATTAGATAAAAACGATATGGTGTCGAACCGTGTTTACCAACAGCCTCCAAGTTTCAAGCCTCGTAGTCACATTAGTTTGCATCAATGTATTCGGGCATCTTGTAGGTCAGTTATCGGGTGACTATGGGCGGGGACACTGTTCCACTTGAGCATATGAAGTGTTCGGTCTCTGCTGAAGTAAGCTTTTTTCTGGCTCAAAATTCAGCCTTTGCGCCGTGGTACGCCCCCCCCCCCCTGATAATCCTATCACTATATGCCACCTGGTATCAAGATATCTATTAATTGGCAGTCCTGGAAGCAGTTTCTAGCTGCGGTTCTCACTAATTGGACCTCGGTTGTCAGTTTGTTTGCTTACCCGCCTGAAGCTTGTTTGGCGTTCTCTTCTGAACCTGAGTTCCCAAGATATCGTTAGCGATAGTTTCGTGAAGAGGGCATGATATGAGGGCCTTTTGATTCTCGTAATCGATTCTGGGCCATGCCTTGCGAGTGACACACTGAACATAATGCTGGCTAGAACATCTAGTAATCAATATCTCCCAAGCTCAAATAGGCCGTAGATCTTCAGAGGAGAGGGGAAGACTTGATTCAGTACCAGTTCATCAGGCATGTGCCAGCAGCAAGAGTCCGTGGCTCTCGCTCAGTTATTCAGGCTCAGATCGATTCGAAATGATACACAATAGCAATATTTCCCCTATATCTATGATGTGTTATAAGATAATTCACCAAGCTAGACGAGGATATCTTGAACTGAGTGGCGGGAGGCAGGAGGTCTTCGATAGGCACCCAACTTGCGCAAGCACATACACAGCAGCGAGATCCGAGAAAATACAGATGGCGAAGACTCTTCGTTATTTGGCTAGTGGTCTGGAGGGAGCCGATAATGTGGCCTGTCGCATCACGCACTGATAAAGCACCAAAGTTGACATTAAGTCAAGTACCGATAAAGTTTGTCGGTCCAAAGCCCCCTTTTGAGCCGTGCTTGTTGGTCTAGCAAACTAGACGCCCCAAGAAATCTGAGCGAGTACAATTGTGTACCACAAAAAATGTTCAACAAATCCCAGGTTTTGTAGACCAAGCACACAAGACCTAGCGTTGTGGAAGCGAAAGAGCAAAGTTTAGGGTCAGGCCAAAAGGAAGGACCCCGAGGCAATCCGGAAAACCCCCGACCACAGCCATGTTGCAAATAAAGCCCTAGTATTTATCCAGAGGGAGAGTTTCGCCTATGGAACTTATTTGTGGTTGGGTATTTCAGACGCAAATGAACCTCAAGATACAGGAGAACATGTTTCACACTCGGAACGACCAGACTTTGAGAAAATATATATTTTAATTCCGCATTACATCCACTTTAACACATCACGACCCAAAGTTATACTACCAAGTCAGAGAAGTGGTTCGTCAGTTCAGGAAAGATCGGTTCAATACGGCCAACTCACCTGAACAGGCGGAGGTGGCGCAGCCTCTTCTCCTGATGCCGCAGGAGGATCCGCCTCGGCAGGCGCAGGAGTCGGTGCAGGAGCTGGCGCGCCAAACGGCTCAATCCACGAAACCTCCGTGCCCTCTTCTTTGTCCAAAAGCATCACGATTCCTCCACCACCTCGTCCGACGGGCCGCACAGGCTGGAATCGACCTTCAGGCGAGAAGGTAACGAACTGCAGCTGAGCGGGTGTCACTCGAGATAAGTTTGAGAGCGTCTCGGAAGTCGCAGCACGTTTGCTTGGTGTAGGCGTGGTTGCTGGTTCGGTTTGGGTCTCAGTCGGAGCAGGCTCATCTACCTTCATCTCGGTATCTTGTGCAGGTTTCTCTGCGGCAGGTTCATCCTGTATGCACAAGAGAAAATTCAGTATGAATCTGATACATTAAGGAAGTTACTCACAGTTTCCATCTGGTTATCAGCCTCGGCCTTTTCCTTCTCTTTCGTGCGCTCGCGAGCCTTCGCCTTGGCAGTAGTGGATAGCACAGCCGTGGCAACCTTTTCGACCGTTTCCTTGGTCGGAGGCCTCACAGGCGCAGGATACGCGAACAACGCCGGCCGAGCGTTTGAAACGAACTCGAACGCAGGGGTCTATCCAACGAATCAATTACCAAAGATCCAACCCAGATCCGAATCAACTCACCTTGAGCTCTCCAGTAAGCCCAATAATACCCGTAGGCTCAAACGCCAAGCACGCGCAATGCGCCAATGGGTACCAATACCAAAATTGGCAAAACAGCACCATCCCAACGATCGCATTCATATTCCCACTCCCTGTCCGACTCATGAGCGATATGCTAACATTTCGGCCACCAGCATCGATGAACCCTTGGCCGAGCGCCGCACCGAATCGTGCCATCGGGTCCTCATGCTTGTCCGAGATGATCTTGTGGTAGAGCGCTCGAGTTGTAGAGAGGGAGGGAGATGAGGCTTCGGATTGTTGGACGAGGATCATGCCCAAAGAGATGAAAGCGCCTTGACGAACAAAATCCACAGGGTCCTTGGTCATGGGCTGCAAAAGATCGATCGCGTCTTGGAGACCCGTGCCTGCACATGCCAACCCGAGAGCGAGAGTAGCGCCACACCTACAATGGTGTTAGCTTTAGTCACAGATATCGAATAAGATACTTACCTGACGTGAGGATTATAGCTTTCGCTCAGGAGCTGCACGATTCGGGGCACTTGCGAGGGGTTCTTGAACAAAAGGAAAGCAAGAGCTGTGACAGCCGCTCTTCGAACATCGTCCGAAGTATCAGATACGGCGACATGCAGAAGCTTCCTGACGGCACGCGAGTCTCCCGTCCCAGCATACGCCAAGGCCAGAGTGTAAACACCACCATATCGAAGTAGAGGGTCCTAAAACTTGACGTCAGCCCGAGTTTAAGCCAGATTTGAGAGTGCATTACTTTTTCTTTCAGTGCCGTTTCGATAACACTGTCTGCAGATTCTTGTCGCCCATAGTACAAGAATGCAACACCGATAGCCAGACCACGGATGATCTTCTCGTGTTGCGTTTCGTGCGCATACTGCAACATCTCTTCGGTCGCTTTGGTAGAGCCAGAACCTAGCATGACAAGACCCATGGCGTATGCGGCCGCTTCGGATGCTACGGCACTATCGGTGAAGAGGATTTCCTTCAGGTCCTCATAGGCGTCTGACATACGAACATCAACATAAGAAACCAGGTTCATGCTGAAATGAAACTTGGGACTCACCCTCGGAACGACTAGACATCGCAGCAATCCCCAGACCGAGAGCGGCACCATGTTGCACAACTTCTCCACCCGCCGCCTGCCTAACCTTCTCCCTCAAGAATCCCTCAACGTCACTCCCTCGCCCAGCATGTACGAGTCCCAGCGCGAAAAGCGCCCCTCCCTCACTATATGGGCTTGAACCCGCCCCATTCGTCGCGCCCGGAAGGTATGGCCCCAATAGTTCCATCGCCTGTGCAACGTTGCCTTTATGGATAACGCCAAACGCTCCGGTCGCACTAAACTTGGACCAGTTACTCGCACGGCCGAGCCAGTCAAGGTTATTCCGTAGGAATACATCACTCGTCGTTCCGGCGTGCATGAACGCGTTGCTCAGCGTCAACGCAGTATGGTACACGCTAGACCTATGTTCAAGAGCTTCCTTGGTATTCTTGAGGATAAGCAAGTCGACCTTGTTGTTTCGTTGCAAAAAGTCGAGTTTGAGTCGAATGGAATCGGACCCGGAAAGGATTTGTCGGATGATATTATAGTTCTCGGTAGAGGGTAAGGAATTCGAGACGATACGGAGGAAGTCTTGGGTACATCCCTCGACGAGGTCGAACGCAAGTTGACAGGCTAGAAGTAAGTTTGTCTTGTCGCCACTCTCGATGAGTTTTTGGAATAGGGGAGTCGTAACGGAGGGAGTTTCGAGAGCAACATGAAGGCGTGTGAGAGCAAGAGTGTACTGGGCGCCAGGTTTGGGGAGGGGGAATAATGGACACAGGTGATGTAGTACACGGTTTCGGGTTGCTAAATTAAATCCGACGTCGAGTACGGCGTCCATGGCGTAGGAGAGGAGGTCGGTATCGTTGGTATGCTCAAACACCCTGGTCACGATATCCAGCCTGGACGACTCGAGCGCAATTCCCAACGCTTGACGAACATCTCCACCCTCGATAGAAGCCGTGAATATACGTTCGATGATAGCTCGTAGTCGGGGATCGATTTTGTCAGAGTCGGCGCCAGAGTTGGGAAGGGTGGCGGGGTCGGTATTGGAGACAAACGCAACTCGCTGGTCTATATACCTGTCGATCGCATTGGCTACAGAATATTGAGCTTGGATGTAAACCAAAGTAGCCATATACTCACAAACTATTGTTTCAACATATTCCTCTGCACCCTCCACCTTTCGCTCCTCCTCAAACGACGCTCCAGCACGCAAGGCAAACGACAAGGCGTCGTCATATTGACCGAGATAATAGTACACCTTGCTCGCGACCAATGCAGCAGTTTCGCGCGCCTGGTTGGAGAGCTCCTGTGATTCGGACAGAGTTTCTCTACACAGAACAGGCTATTAGCAGATCAGACGGGAGACGCGTAAATGCTCACATTGTGGATATATCCTCCGAAATCTCCGCCCAAAAGTCAGGAACAAGTCCGTTGAGTTTTATTATCGCATGCTGTTTGAGCACTGGCTCGGGCTCTGCGAGTAGCGCGAGAACACCGCTCGCAGACGTCTGGGGCTGGGCTACCATGTCGAGGATGAGTTACAAGGCGTGAACGCGTCAGCTATAAGGACCCTGATTAGCTAAGATCACTTCGGCGCTTATACCTCACCCGAGCGTCGAAAACTATATGCGTCGAGAAATAGTGCTCGTTGATGACGATTTAACCTTCTGATAGGCTTAAGATCAGGGTAATATATATCTAGAGATGGTTCTGTGTAGTATGAGAGCAAATTCTTAGAATGCGGATAGTCAAACAATGCATCTTTTTCAATCAAAATATAAACGCAGCAACAAGACTTCATTTCAACGAGGCACTGGTTCTAGAATAATGGTTCTGCTCTCTAGTATAGTAGCTAAGACATTTCAATAGCTTCATCGCCTACTAGAAGCCTTAATGCATCGTTTTATGCTGCAAGCTCATACGCGAACGCAACGGCGAGCTTGGCGAACTCCTGTGATTTTCTATCAATATCCTGCGAACTTTATGGCGTATAGTAACCCGTACCAATGAGTGAGCCCAGGAGAAACCGTTAACCGAAGTAGTGTCAGCAGTGCTATGAATATTAGGGTTATCGTTTCCGAAAGTAGCTGCAAGGTACGTGATTAGTCCTTATCCAATGTTATAAATCGTTCTAACTCACTCTCGAAAGGGAATGCCGCGGGATAGCCCTGCTTGTTCCAGCTCGCGTGGTCGGAGCAGCTGTAGCCGCACTAATAAAGTCGTAAGATTACCGTCCCATATTGATATCCGTAAACTCACTGTTGTCGTCACAGCTGGTATCTTGCAGTATGCGGAAACCAACGACTTCAAATAGGTGGTCAGGCCGGCATCGGTGTTATCCGTAATGAGTGCAATTGACTCGGCTGTTCCAGGTTTCCAGCTAAGAGATTTCAGAGATAAGCAATTGTTCAGCTAGAAAATAAAATGTAAACTGACTAGCCAGTCATGTCCAGGTTCATGTACGCGTAGACACTCTTGCCAGCGGACTTGTAATTTGCCGCGATAGCTTGGCTCCCGAGGAGTCCACCCTCCTCACCTGAGTTGAAATGGAACTCTAACGTGCGAGTCGGCTTGAATCCGGATGCGACAATCGCACGGAATACCTCGATGAGGTTGACGGTTCCAGTGCCATCGTCGTCGGCACCCGGAGCACGGCCAGTTGAAGGTGAATTGAGGTTGATACTATCCTCGTGTGCACCCAGGATGACGGATGATGCCGATGTGCCAGCAATCTTGGCAATAATAGACTGCTGAGTCCAAGAGTGCGAAAACTTGGTGACTGTCACACCAGTCTTGCCATTGGCAATCTATGGCTACGTGAGTATCGGAAACCTGAATACAGTGAGGACAACGTACCGAGGTAAGGGTGTTGTAGATGGAGTTGCTAGCACTAAGGCCGGTGCTAGCCTTGTAGTAGCGGTTATTGAATGCAGTCAAAGTGGATAGGTACGAGTTCATGTTGGTAGTCGACAGTGTGGCGATAATCGCGTTAACCTGACTAGCATGGGAAGGCGCAGGATCTACCACATGGAATTAGTATCAGGAAAACGCTCATCATTAAAGAGTCATACAGGTTGCACGCTCGACAATCGCCTCGACTTTTTTCGCCTTCATAGCCTCTTCGAGATGGTATGTCTCAGTGAGATCGAACTACATGCATGCGAGTTAAAATGAAATCACGCAACAAGATATATGCTGCTTACGAAATTCTTCTTTTGCTTACGAAGGTTCAATTTCTCCTGTTCAGTCGCCCAGAACGGCGCAATGTCATCTGAGATCTGGATAAGGCGGAGGCCCGAGGCGACCTTGGCGTTGAAGTCAGAAACAGGAACCGCCAGCACTCCTGCATAGGCGAACGCTGAGCCAAGGGCGAGCAAAACAGCGAACTTCATGTCTATTGTTGGCAGTTGGAGGGGGGTTACTGATACTCCCAAAAAATCAGTGTGTATTTATGTCAGAACACGGAGACTTTCGATTTCAAGTACGCATGGTGACAGTACCAGTGCTGCATTGCGCGGATGTCAGCGCCCATGCAGGTAGGCTATGCATCGCTTAAGATCATTGCATCTAGAATACGCTCATGCCCACGTCCGAAGCCAAGGAGCCCTGCGGACCCAGTCACGTTCGCCTCGAACAGAGCACGATCTATCTGGTAATCTCAAGGGGCCATTCCGCACGCACGACCTGGACACATGACGATGTCTGTTTCTTTTGGCTTGGCTCTTGGCATCACGTGGATGACCTTGTGGAAACATCACTGCACGGCCGTTCTTCGGACTTCTTTTGTGCCCCACCACGCTGCCTAGGTATTTCTTTCATATCCGATACGCTTATGTCCTCACCTGGTTACTATCGTATAATAATCATACGTACCGATTACAACTCGGTTATCGACATTTGATCGACTGCTGTTGAATACGCTGTACGTAATCGAGATGTAGAAAGTGTCGGCTCTCAAGATATACTGAACAAAGAGTTGAGCGCAGTGTCCCCAATACGAGGCTAGAGAAATTTGTTTACAATAACATTGAATGAATGAGAATCTAATGTCTGTGCGGTACTAACTGTAAAGTTTGAATACGCTCCCCACTGGGTTAGATTAGGTTAGGTAAACACTGAGAGACGTTTCAATATCAAAACACTGCCAAATTACTGGTTCAGACGTCCTAGCGAAGCATAAGATTCATATGCGCGCATACACTTACGGACAAAATAATTGACTCACCCTGTGTTTCTGCACCACAACGCATGTAAATATCTGTATCATATTCAATACTAGTCTACTTGCTACACATAAAAATACAAGGTGAAAACCGAGTGATTAGGTGGCGCTGTAGGAGGGCCTAGGGAGGGTGAAATGGGTAGATTCCTACCACCTCAGAGGGATGTATGCTCAGCTATCTACAGGTACAAAAGTATAGTTGCGCATAATGTGAGCTCATTTCACCTTGAAACGGATGCGACGTCCCAGAGATATGGCGCTTGCAAAACCGGTGTTTCCATGTAGTTTGCCTGTGTTATGCCCAACTCTGGTCAAAACGCTAGTTTTGCAAGCGCCATATCTCGACAACGGCGCATCCGTTTCGAGTATTCTAAGGTGCAATGAGCTCGCATTATGCCAAACTACACTTTTGTACCTGAAGATAGCTGAGCATACATCCCTCTGAGGTGGTGAAAATCTGCCCATTTCACCCTCCCAAATATGATACAGATATGTACATGCGTTGTGATGCAGAAATATAGGGTGAGTCAATTATTTTGTCCGTAAGCGTACATGGGCAGTGCTTCTGTAAATGGTGTTCTCGTCAAACCCATCGAACCTGTTCCATCACCGCCTCGACCACCGCCACGCGTTGTGGCTCCAGCTCTACCGGCGCTATCACCGACACCTCAAAGGGGTACGACAGTAGTGTTTTATTCCCACCGGAAGCCAGCGTGTATTCAGTTTCGAAGATCCAAGCCAATCTTGCGCAAAAGCCATGGCGAACTCATGGTTCAAATTTTCAATGCGCCGAAGGTTTGCCCACACAGTCACTATGTTTCATTAGACATACGGTGCTAGCGTACAACCACTCTGCAGTCATTCAGATAGTCGTCTAATCATTTGCAGAGCGGGCCGCTCCTAAACGAGGCAATCCTGTCTGTAGCGTCTCAGGGTGTCTCAGTCTAGCTCCGCCAGATGAACCGCCAGGATCGCGTCTCAGCTAATCGCGCAGTGAGACCTCCGATCGCCGTCGCCACCATCATGCTGCCTACAAATAATGTAACTTGAGTAAACCCATATCCGCTATACGAACTCTTCGACGCATTCTCTTGTGGCCGATGCAACGCTGCCGCAACTAACGGCCCGACAATTGCAGCCACGCCTTTGACTGCACTCAAAAGACCAATTACGTTGGATACCGATTCTTCAGACCCGGCAATCTTAGCGCTTGCGGCAGGGAACACGGAGCTAAACCCTCCACTCTGATGAGTTGGAGTCAATATCGAATGGTAGAGTAGATTCGAAAGTAGTCAAACTCACCAGACTTCCGAAAATGACCACAAATGCAAACACGAGTGGGAGTGTATGAGCGAACCCCCACAGAAGGTACGCTGACAATGCGGCTCCAGCCCCGGATCCGACTATAACGTAGGAATAAGGAGTGATATCACAAAGATGCCCGAATATAATTTGTCCTATCATATCGTAAGTGCACCACTTGAGGTGATACAAAAGCAGCCATACCGGTGACACTTGCGAGATTGAAAACCGCTAGAACCAAGGTTCCGTCGGATGCTGGTAGCCCAAGTGATGCGGTGTATACGGACATGTATAAAGAAACTGGGAAGTAGGCCAAAGCTTGTATAAACACCGTTGAAGACTAATAAGATGAATTAGTAGAATTACCTAGAATGAGGATCGCAGCGTGTTGCATTTCCACTTACAACTGAGATGAACAAAGGACTCCGCAAGAACGACCAGTGTTGCCGACGAATGCGTGAAATAAAGGTCACCCCGTCACTTCGACTAGCACGAGTGACTGGCAGCCTCGGACGAGTGAAACTCAGGGCAACAGCACCAAGGATAAGTATAGCTAGAGAGAATATGCGTAGCGTCCATCTGCACTGGGGGCGTAAGATAGCTGCGTTTATCAAGCAATGTGACCTACCTAAATCCAAATCGGCTTAAGAGCAGGTTGATGGTGATTGGAAACACTGCACCTCCAATCCCTGAGCCTCCAAATATAATGGAACCAGCCAGTCCACGTCGAATATTAAACCATTCCGAAAGCTGTATTTCATCAAGCATTGTTCCTTGCCGCATATTCTAGTATTACTCACATAAACAAGGACCGGTGCGTATAGCCCGCCACAACCTATCCCAAAGCAGATCCCTTGAAGCAGCTGAAGGTGCCATATCTGTTTCAAAGTAAATAATTAAAGACACTAGTGGTCGTATTTACGGCCGCAAGACCCACCTGCGTCGCGAAGCTGGCGAGTATTAGACTTCCACAACACAACGCAAGGCTCGACCACATCATTGGTCGAATCTACAGACTGAACATGAGCGCATTGTCACCTAAGTAACGAAAGCTCACTTTATCTGGCCAATGTTGGGCAGCAAGAATAATCGCCAAGCATTCGAAATATCCAATGGCCAGCGTTGTAGTTCCCACTGCACCTATTGCAGCCTCGGACGCATTACCGAAAGTACCATGGCTGATATAGTACTCTTGAAAGACGCCATACCTGATGTCATGGAATCACAGCTGAGAGGTGTACTATAGGGAATAGTTCAGGTAAAAGCTTACGAGAAGCCGAACCCCCAGACGAGGGTTTCTAGGACAAACGCCCCAGCAATGAACGACCAAGCTTTAAAACCACGATCAACCGGAGGCAGAGCAACCGCAGAAAGTTCTTCCGCCGACACAACACTGCGCTCGTTGTCGTACTGGCTTCGACCTGCTAACTGATTTGCCATATGTATCTGTGTCGAAGTTTCCTCGGGAGAGCCGACACTCGGAGAGCGGAACGAGAATAGCATCTTTAACGGAATCAAGATGTGTTCAATACGAGTAGCCATGTTATAGCTAAGTTTCCGTCTCGATATGAAATAGATGAGAGTTGGAGTCACCACGTTGTGAGTTCGGCCGCAGGTCATGATCGGCTTGAAAGCCGGGCGATTACCAATCGTAACAGATTGTGACCACACTTCTCACGACATGAGCGCCCGGCCATCACGGCAACCCCGAGGTGGTTCTCGAGTTCTTTGCCGCTCAATGAGGCTCAATCACTAGACTAACCCTCACTAGACGTCTTGGACGTCCCCCTGGCATCAGAAGAACCTCAAATCGAGGTATCTTTAGCTGCTGCTCACCGGAGTGATTCTTCTATATAAGCTTGGCTGAAGGGCGGCCGCTAAAATGCGACCTCCCTTCCCAGCATGCCGTGGCTCGATTTTGGCTACCCAGTCTCTAGGTCAGCTCCAACCATTGTCATCAGCATGTTTGGGCGCCCTGACCCTACCGTAGGTCCTATCCATGGCGGTTTGCTACCGTATCAATTGCCTTGGCTTCACTGGTTGTGTTCGCATCGCTTATTTATATCAACTGTAAGGCATATGGAGGCTTCGTAAACCGAACTTACTAGACTTCATGGCAGTGGCGATTACTGGTATTACCACATATACCAGATATTCATCAACATTCATCGAATGGAAGGAACCGTCTTGGGCCGACCAACTTGCACTAAGAAAAATATGTAAGCTGGGTTATGTTCTTCGACGCATGACTGCAATTTATGAAGCTCACGTAATCCGTGTCGTAGCCAACTACACGATAGGGTGTGAATCTGCGACACTCGTCACTGGAGGCATATCTCAAACGCCGGTAGGTCTCCAAAATCTAAGTTCTGAGTTGATTACCGATGAGCACACGGCCCAGAACGGCGCATTTACTTATACGATTCAAAGCATGTTTGACACTCTGACTGGAGCCCCTACATCAAACGCCAATTACAATAGTTCGGACCTGACGAATTGCCGGGTCGATACTATTTCGCTTTCAGCGAGTTATACCTCTTACGAGGCTTTATTCGAGGCAGGTTACTTGTTCCGCTACAGGGTCATCACCTTGAAGTGACACCAAATCCCGTATATTAGGCAAAAATCAACTGCACTCTTAAAGACGGTATTGAGCTAGCTGCAACGACAAGTAATATTGTCAGAGTATCAGGGATTGGAATCCTTGAGGATAATCGCATACAGCCCCTTGCTGGCAATGTGTCTCAGCTCCTTACTGTCTTCGGCTCGGACTTCTTCGAGGATGTGCTTTTCAATGGTCGTATCCGCATACCGTCTCAGGACAAAACACTTACCGCGATGTACTATATGTACCGTCTCAACCCTAACGCAACACTTGATTGGCTCTTTGGGTCGGCTAGCGCGGCAGGATACCTGGTCAGGAACCCTGGACCAGGTGGCTTTAAGGCATATGTCAGGTTAGGATAATTCGATCTATGTGGGGCAAGAACAACCAGGCTGATGCTTTGATTCATGAATAGCCCATCTAGTGTTCAAGCGAACGAAAACTATTTACGAATCCTTGCCGGTTCGATTCTGTCTGACCTGGGCGTCACTTCTCAGCAGAATCCACTTACGAGCGTTGATGCCTTCAAGGAAGCTATCAATCCTCTGGATTGGTCTTGGCGAGGAAATTACTCGTTAACGCTTTACACAAATGCAATACTCGGCTCAAATATGTCTCAGTATAACATCCCGTTCACCTTTGTGCAGCCAACCTACTTCAATGCGCAGTACCTTTGCCATTACAACTCATGGAAGTCGACCTCGACTTTGGTTATGGACGTCTTCGTTGCCACAATATCTGTATTCTTGCTGTATTGGGGAGGGCTAAATACCTTTCTCACTATGTGGGCAACAGGCTCATCACCAAACGGTGCGTAAGCTGTGTAACGGGCGAACTACACCTGTCCAAACTGACTCCCATTTTATGTTTAGCGAACTATTGCGTCTGTCCCAATTGCGATAGCTCACCAAATCAATACAACGATACAGTTCGATTGATTCCGCTGTCCAAGCATGGCTCGTATGTCCCAGTACCAGGTTCAGCTCACTAATGCGCTGGGTGAGGCTGATACTAATAACATGATACTACCTGAATCCATTAGTGTTGACTGTATGCGTCGATTTTTATATCAGTGTAGACAAAAGCGGCAGTCACAGGCAGTAGAAATCATGCTTCTCAAACCCAGAGATTGCATATATACCCAAATGTCATGTAATATGATTGTTAACTTTCTCAAAGGTTGAATAGACGTTTGCCCGGTATAACTCGTCTTGGTAGATGTTTCAATACGTCTTAGTTATAATAATCAATGCGGTGGTCAATGGATGCGCTTGAAATACATGCACCAAGGTTAGAGCATTACGATAGTCTATTTTTGTAGTTATATTGCATTATCTCCTTCCACCTTTCTGGCCACGCAGAGCGCTGAATGCACGATAAAAAAGAACCATCCACCAGGCGGAAAATGAGTGACTGAATGACCAGCGTATCTGTATTCGATTTGAAACGCGCCAGCTTGCTAAGATATGTCGCAGTCGCCATAATTGGGTAGAAAGCTCTTCTACCATGTAGAATGTGCTAGAATAGTGAGCCAGTAATCGAGTCAAGCGTATATGCGCAGTAAATGCGCGGTCGCTCAATATGACTCGGAGCGAGGAACCTCAGGTGTATAAATAGGGGTCTATGCGACGCTCTACCACACCATTCTTCACTCATATTCTCACACTCTTTTTGTACGATTTGTTTCTATACATAATTTAATATACAATTTGATTTCTATAGCCTGGAATACACATCAGTTCTCCGGGCTGAGAACTATATGCTATTCTTTTATAATTGACAGGAACTTCAAGTTTAATTATGTGAGCTAGAAGAATACAGTGTAACGTCATGCATTCTTCTCCTTGGATTCCCTAACTTCCCCAGAATGTATACTTCCACCTTCTTCTTGCGCATGTAGGCCCTCGTTACTCCGCCCCTTGCTATCCTCTTTTATCGAACGCTGATGGAGGACCTGAGTGATCCAACCCAACAGCATCAAGATGATGCAGATTGGAATGGTCGAAATCATTCCTCGCCGATAGCGCGGAGCGCTGGTCACAGGCCAAATGAGAATATACCACCAAGCGCCAAATACGTTGCTGTGCGCATCGAGTTCTTGATCAGGTCTAAAGCGATGCGATCGAACGGCAGCCTTACCTCCACAAATTCATAGAATACAAAATGACTGAAATACGTATTAGCATAATCGTATGCGCCCTTAGAAGTTTGACTTACAGGATCGCTCAAGGTCCGTTCGAGAGGCCTCGTTTGCCCTATCAGTTCAAAAGAATCAATGGACGAAGCGGAGCGAATGTTCACGCATATACGCACCAAGCGAAGTTCGATCCTTGACCAGCATATCCACATCCGCCTAGATCTGGAACACCGTTAAGCACACCTAGGATTCCCTTAAAACGGCCAATACTGACAAAACGCAAAATATTCTAAGACATCATGGTCAGTCTGACGAAGCAAATGCAATCAGGCGACCAGAATACTTACTGGCACCCAGCGGAATATCCCAAACCAATAGCATGATACTCGATATAAGCAAAGAAACTCCCATGAATATGTTGACCCGCCACCGGTTCCCCCAGATATCGGTTGCCAGACCGGCCAGAATCGTAGTAAAGATTGCAACAGCAATCAAACCAAGTGCATAATAGCTGTTTTTTGGCGGTCCCACAATTCCATCCCGGGTAAGCCAGATCGAAACGATCCCATTTGTTCCATATCTGTGGAGCCAGTCAGTAATGAGAGCGCAGTAGGACTAGGTATAAAACTTACGCTTCAACTCCAGAAGTGAAGACGAATAACAACGAGAACATCCAATATCTCCATCCCATGAATATAGCTTTGACCGCCGCTTTATCGAACTTGGCTTTCGGACGCGGCGAAATGCGTGATTTTGCTAGTTCACGATCTTCTGGTGTGAGATAGAAGGCTTTAGTCGTTTGAGGCGTATCTGGAAATACAATGATGCCGTAGAGAGCGATTGAAATTGCTATAACGCCATCTGAAAAATAAAGTATGAATGGGTGCGCCTGGAACGGGATGAGGCTAGCCTTACCGATGATGAATGTCCATTCCCATCCGGATTTCCCAAGATTTCCATTCAGACTAGAGTAAATGGCACCTTGCATAAATCCGGAAAATAGTGAGCCGATTTGTGCACAGCAGGCAAACAACGCGGATCCTGGATGACAGCCTTTGAGCTCTACGAATCGAGTTTGCGATAATGCGACTCACGTTTCCCCAGTTCAGCATCTTTATACCATGATCCAAGAAGCCAGTGGGCGCCGGAGAACTATATACGGAGAAAGGTACGGTCGGAAATAATCTACTGGGGTATCATTGCACGCACCGTACTACTTTCCGCTAAGGCCTGAAGGAATCGAACAGCGTATAGCTGACCGGGCGTTTTGACTGCCGAAAGGGCACAGCTCAAAGAGCCCCATATACTAAATAATATATAAGTCGCATGGTGAGGAAATTTTCGCGCAACGTACCATGCCATCAAGGGGAACCAGAATCTATGTCAAGTCAGGAACATTTCAGCTTTAACAGAAGCTCAACGCTCTCGCACCTCGCAGGAAGATACTGTATCGCGAAGCTATGAGGTATTTGACCAATGGCATAACTAAGAGGGTTTAGTTGGGAAGCGCGTTTTGATAGACCAAGTATGCTCACCCAACGGTAAATATACTCGTAGCTACTGTATAGTCGTTTCCTTCAAGCCCAATAGCCTCCTTCATTCTAATGAAAATTATGGCCGAAGATCGTCTCCAAGAGATAATCACGCACCCAGAGACATAAGCAAACTGTAAATTCGACCGATTCAGATAATTACTGAAATAGACTAGGCATAGAAAAGACAACACAAAAGTGTCGATTTTGACCAAAAGCTGTCGTTCCGCTTTGCTCTCCGGAGACGCGCCGAACACAGAGGCTCTGATGGGCTCGAGCACGGCCATGGTGGTAGATAAAGAAATAGGGAGCCGATTCAGCTAGCGAGAGCTGACAAAAGCTGACAGGATGACGTCGGAGGCGCGAAGGGACTGAGCAAAGTAGGGCGTGGTCGATATAGTACTAGGACAGCAGCCAGATGTGAGCTTTATGTATCGGGTGATTAGAGAATCATGTCAAAGGATTCCCTGCAGGATGAAGGGCTATCTCGCCAAAGCAGAACTTCGGTGGTGGGAGACAGAACCAGGAGATAACCAATTGGAAATAAGCTCGTTGACATAATCACGCATGATGAACAAATTGACTGCTGCCTAATGGTAGGCTCGTAGATGGTGTACAGATTGCAAATGTACTCGATTTTGACGAGATTAGAGAGGAGTGAACTAGTCTGGCGCTATCCTTAGGCTTTGCCCGTATCGGCCGTTGAGAACGAATAGTGGAATGACTGGACTCTCAGCTGAGGGGGCAACATATCTCGCGCGGCATTGAGACGAGACACGCAGGGGTAGGAAAGAAATCAGGAGGTCGGGATGAATGAAATGATTTTATTGCACGCCCTAATTCACAACTCCCAGATATTTACTCGCTATCCTTGTCGCTCATATCCTTCTGAACCTGGATGAACACAGAGCGGGGACATGAGATCAGTGCATACGGATTTAAGTATCTAGCCTAAGCCTACCTCTGGGTTGAAGAAAAGGCTGTTCATGCCCCAGGGGAAGGGCTTGTCGCGCTTGTTGAGGTAGGGGTATGCGGGCTTTTCTGGCAGAGCACCGCCGTTCTCGTGCTTTATATGTTCCATATGCTCATGATGAGCGGATTCCGCCTTCTGAACCCATGCCATGCCGACCGCAACTATTTGGATTATTGTTTAGAGAGGACCGATGATAGATGGGATTCGCACGTACTGACGGGGAAGCAGACAAAGAAGCTAGAGTGATAAGTTACGAATTAGATTGGTTCGTCGGAGGAATGGTAGAATGGGGAGATATAAGCGTACCTGATTTTGCGCCAGAGCTCGGTGGTCTCTGTTATCGAACAAGATGTAGATCAGCCAATTACAGCAGGAGATCCAGGCCAACGCACCAGCAGCGTGAGCCCTGATGGCAGCCTTCTGAGCTGCATAGTCTCCTCCGTCGGCAGCAGTAGCAAAGGTACGGCCGCTGCGGCGAGCAACACGCGCGAGAGCAAGAGAGCGAGTCAGCGACATGGCTTATGGTCAAGGTGAGAGTTGTCCGGAACTCTTCGGGTGACTCGGCGCTTACCATTTCCGGGGTTCACTAGCGCCGGGTGATCGAGCGCCACCTCGTTCTCTCCACGACATGTGAGTTGGCTGGTTTTCCCTTGCGCATTTATACTTACTCGTTCTGTAGGGGCCACGGTGCAAGCGACAAGTGAGGAAAATCTTACTCAAGCCTATTTCCAGGTCACTAATGATTTACATCTAGACTTTATATCACCCACTCTGAGCATGCTGGCTTAGTCGGTGGGCAACATTCTGCATCGTCTCGTGGCCATAGAGCGTACGTATCACTGTCCCTACATATAATCCCCGTACTGACACTTATTGTCAAGAAAGCAGGAAGCCCCTCACCCCGGGTCCCGAACGCCGTTTGACTGTTGTGCATTGTCCTTCCAGCCTTTCGAATTTCCAGTCTGTGCACGAAATTCTGATGGAACCGGGACCGTATTTGACTTGACTAATATTATACCCTGGCTCAAGTGAGTATCCCAAACCCATCGTCCGAGTGTTCTCATACTCAAAACGCTTGTAGGGAACACAATAATACACATCCACATTCTGGCGAACCTCTACAACCCTCTTCGTTAATAAAACTTCACTATGGGAAGAACTCCAGCGGTGCTTTGATGGGTACGCTATTCCTCGCTCTTGCATTTCTCATCTAATCCTTCGTCTAGACCCCATCACCATGAAACCCCTCTCCGAACACTCGCATATCGTGGCAATTGCAACAACCGGAAACGTGTTCCTTGCCGACTCGGTCTCGAAATTCGCTGGTGGACGAGATTTGGTTGCCGATGTGTCTTTTAAGAAGTGAGTTGCTCGCCTCTTCTCGTAAGAGAGATTCTAACTTTGAATTCGTAGAGACGATGTTATTACTCTACAAGACCCCCACCGAATAACGACATTATCGATCGCAGCACCTCTTCCGGTGCCCACTGTTCCTGCCCCTGCGAAAACAGACGAACCGGCAGCTGTGACCAAACCTGCCGCGAAACCTGTGAGTTGGCCAGAATCGAATCTACCTCAATACTTATGCCCAGTTAGGCGACCGAATCAAAAGACGTGGAGAAAAAGGTGGCACCAGCGGTGGCCAAGGCCAAGGCTCAACCATGTAAGCACCGTATAGCATCCTCCTGAGGGCCGATACCTAACCCGTGGCCAGATAACATTTCGCCGTTCGCCTCTGGCCATACTGGTGCATCTTTCACCAGCACTGCGTTGGATCCAATGCAAAAGTCGGATGCGCTCATGTTTGACGAGGTATGTAAATGTATTTTGTCGCTTTCTCCGTCGGATAATTGATCCCGCATGTTCAGGAAGAACTCATGTTCGACGACATATCCAAAGAACGACCGGCGAAAACAAAGAACAAAAATCTCGCCTCACGACGAGCGTATGTTCGTATGGTCACCAACCTTGGCGGATCCCTCAATCTAGAGTTGTTCTGTGAAAAGGTGAGATAATATCACTCCCGACTTCTGTTCACCGCTAAAGAGCTTGTTCATAGGCACCAAAAACGTGCTACAACTTCATCATGCTCGCTAAAGCTGGTAAATACGACGACTGTCCCTTTCATCGTCTCATTCCAGGCTTTATGGTATGTTCCTCACCTCACTTCGTTTTGCCCTTCTGATTCTGAGACCAAACCTAGATCCAAGGCGGAGATCCGACCGGGACTGGCAGCGGTGGCGAATCACACTGGGGCACGCCGTTCAGAGACGAGTTTGATATGCCCAAGGCCGAGAAGCATGAGGAGCGGGGAATGTTGAGTATGGCCAACAAGGGTCTGAACTCCAATGGGTGCGTTTTGCCCAAACAAGCGATATCTCATACTCGAGCTTATTGTATTATGTTCAGGTCACAATTCTTCTTCACCTTCAAGGCTACACCGCACCTAAACGGGAAACATACGGGTAAGCCGATATGAGGGTATTGGTTGCACATGAGCTGACGGATATATATCTAGTGTTTGGCAAACTCGTAGGCGGGGAAGATGTGCTTGACGCCATGGAATCAGTCCCACGGATTCCAGGTACCGATAAGCCTGCCAAACCTATCAAAATTACCGAAGTGATTATGTATGTCCCGTTCCCTCTCCCGCATTGCCCAAGTCTGACCCCTGTTTTATTCGTAGCTACCAGGATCCATTCGAAGAGTACAAAAATCGACTTGCTCGTAAGCTTGAGAAACAGGCTGATGGCACAGATGCTAAGAAACGGCGTGCGGATACGTTGGAGGATGGGATGAACTGGTTCGGTCAAAAGATTGGGGAGACTGCCAAGGGTGATTCGTCTGGTGGATCGGGTGTCGGGAAGTATTTGAAGATGGATGCACCATTGCCTTCGGCCAAGACGGATGCGGGTACCGTTGGTGTCGAGGGAAAGAAAAAGCGAAAACTTGGGTTTGGGAACTTTGACAACTGGTAGTGTGGCGTTGTATATATGTAATCTTGCTATCGTATCGTATCTATTCTTGTGAGGTTTTGCTCGTGTCAGAAATAAAACAGTACTGGATTGATCTTAGTGAACCATAGAGATTGCGACAATAATATCGTCTAAAGTATTCAAATTGTGCCTAACATGTGAACTATCTATCGATAAAGTAAAATAGGATGTGCCCCGAATGAGATCGGAGGAGGCGATCAGCCAAGAATACCAAGGAGGAGAGAGCGACAGGCTTCATCAGATGCGAAGTCTAACGCGCAAGGGAATGTGGTGAAATGGAGTATCGTTTCAAGCCGCGAGAGCCACACGAGTCTCCGGTTCTCGGTTTGGTTCCTCTCGTTCTGGTTCTGTATGTAAGGTCAATATCACAAAATGTCATGTATAATAATGATACTTACCTGTGGGTTCCTTGGCAGGGACCGAGGGTAGCTCCACTTGGTCTTTGCCAGCTGGCTCATGAATTGGCTGTGGGAAACGGTCGTCATTAGCCGGGAGTCGATACACTGAAAGAAACGATACACACCACGTTTCCAATAGCCTCGGATTGTAGTTGTGCCAGTTCCCTCTGGACGGCTTCCTCTTCGTCGACGGTCATGCGACCGGTGAGCATTTCGTCGATCTCCTACGGAATTGTCCAGAAATTGAGCAAGATAGTTAACCATCATGACACAGTGAGAGGGGATATACATTCTGGTACGCGACAGCCTCCGCCGTTTCCTCCATCAGTTTCTCGACGTCCTCGAGACTCATCTCGGCGTGAATATTCTTTAGGACTTTGTTACCTTGTTGGAGTCCAAACAAGATATCTTTCTCCACGAGAGCAAATTCAATCGACGAGACCTGTAATAGGAGAGATCAGTATATGATGGGTTGGCCTACATCTAGAGTCGAACAGATAACGCACCAGGCTCTCCAGAGTCTCTAGCTGATTGTCCGTCTTCTGTAACATGCTCTCCTGATACTTTCGTCGGCGTAATGCCAGTAATGCGATTCGCTTGTTGCCATTTGCCAAAGATTCTTTAGCTATCGCGTGCTCTCGGTCCAGTACCGTTTGTATCTAGAATCGAAGCACTCGTTAGATAGTGCGTGCGAAACGGAGTTACAGGTCATACTCGCCGCCGATAACGCTTTAGCTCATCACGTTGGTTCTTGAGACTAGAGCAGGCATTAGAATAAGTTTTATCGATTTGATTGGACTTACTCTACTATTGCACGGTCTTGCGCCGAGATTTTTGGGACCGACTGGTTGCCGCCCATCGTGTTCGGAGTCGAAGTGGCGGGAAGAAACTTGAGCCCAGAGATTTTTATCAGTGAGAGTACAAGTGTACCAAGCAGCCAAGCGGGCAAAGAAGCTTCGGTTGAATCAACTCGTTTGAGGTCAAGACGAATGATTTGGGAGTGTGGTGGTTAGGAATGGCAAGCCGGCGGATTGGGAATGCGGGGAAATGGCGTCAAAATGGAAATTCGGTGCCTCGGTCCGGCGCTAATCCATCACCATGTGCGAACACTGAGATAGATAGGAAGAGATAAATTCAGCTGTAACCGTAGTGAATTCTAAGGTAGTGGAGAAAATAGAAAATCCGGCATATTTGTCAGAACTGTTTCTTGATTTGGTCAAACGTTACAAGTAAGGAGCCTACATCGTGTTTTCAGCTGAATTATGGCATGCCGATGACCTGTTCAGTCGAGAGAGATAGTACATCGAATATCGTTTATAGTATTCTACGCCACATATAGAATAGAAGAAACATGCTAGTGCCGTACAAATGATTATCGTATGCCCGCCGTCGAACGGGCGGATCCTCTCGTCACATGAGCAGCATACGCATCACCTGAACTCGTTGAATGGAATGACATTTACGTATATTAGCCAGCTCGTGTAGAACAATGACGGGCGTGGAGCACAGAAAGCCATACATGGAGCTAGGATCAATCGATTTCAGGGGAATTTGGCGTCAGGTGGTGCTTGGTTGCATGCATCATGTTCAGCGAAAGCAACGCACCTCTAAATCCCGAGCGAACAAAGACTAGCACTTTCCGAAGCACCTAAGAACACTTCAAGGCGCCCAGAGATCTTCTAAGCGAGTGGCTACCTGTGATTGTAGCCACTCCGATCAAAAGTTGCCACTCGGCAGCATCACATCCGGCGAGCGCTGCCTCGTGTGTCATTTCACTGGCGCTCTGAGCGACCTTCGTAGTTAGTCCAGTATTCGATCAGGGGGAGTTCTAGGCAGACATGAGGCGAATTGTGAAGAGATCCGCATCAAACGTGATTGGGGGTTGGATTGGCGAAGAGCTACTCCGACGCCGGAAATGATGCGTAGCCACTAGTAGCCACCTGATTCCTTGACGCGTAATTGACATTATAGCTTGTATAGCTTATCGGCTCCAATTGTGACTTCTAGAAGGGATATTCGAAGCTTAAAACACGCCAAAACTATATTCAGCTGAAGGTATGAGTCGAATCAATGTAGTGACTAAACTTGAAAGAATGACTCGATTTGGGAGTGAAGCTGTACCCTCCACTAGAACTAATCTTACATTTGTAGCTATATGAGACATTTTATTCGACTCATCATGTGTGTATCTTGACCCATTCATTCTTACTGATTCTTTCTAGCTACGAGAAAAATCGTCGCGTATCGCCTTGAGATACGCATACATGATAATTTGCCGCTCTGTCCGGCGTTGGGCCGCGCCGACACATGGAGCTCCTATCAGGTTGTAGATCTACTTGCGTTAAGTAGGGAGCGAGAGGGATAGGGCATTTTCAAAGAGAGGGCTGAGCCTTACATGAGTCTACCACAACGAGGCGAGATCTGGACAACAGCTCTTTCACACAGTCCTGAAGAAGGAGCAAAAGCTAGCGGTAACGAACAAACTCAGGTAACTTCTTATAATTGCATACAGTTTGCCTTTAAGCCGTTATCGACGACGCAGAGTGGTTTCAGCTGATTGTAACCGTATATCTGAACCTACAAGTGTTAGGGATGAAATAGATCGTATCGAATGCGTAGATTGTAAATGTGAATACAGGTATACGGTTGCCCATTTCTAAGAAACTAACAGGCCCGACTCTAACTTTTACTTCCAGACGAATTAAGATGACGCAAGCGAGGTGACAACGCAAGTGACGAACTCACTCGAACATTCGAGAGGTTTCGTCAGAATGACTTGGGAATTGCCTAATAAAGGTGTGACGGTGAATGAGAAGGGTCGTTTATGCTTACGTCCGAAGCGCTATCGCACGTTGCGTGGGGATGAGCCAACGGTCGCGGCCCTCGACGTACGCATGTGTGTCAATGGTCGCATACAGTCTAGGGGACCTTCGAATACCAGGGGCGATCACGCCTCGAGGCCCGCTATCGTGTTGGGGAGGGCGTAACAAAACGGGCGGGGAGGAATCCCAGAGAAGAATCCCCGAGGAAACTTGACGGGGGCGTTTCTGACATCATCAAGTTGAATTGGCAATTGGGGACTGACTCGAGAGCAGCAACCACCATAACGCCTCTGCTCACCGCCGTATATCTATCTCCATTTTCTTGTACGCGTCCTTGACTGGATCGCGTATCCCCTCTATCTGACTTCCCAGCTGGTTATTTGTACACTTGTTTATTATCTTTACGTGTTTCTTATCTTCCCCGCCGCCACTCTCCCCCAAGACACATGAGTAGCTTCCCCCACGATGCGAATCTCAAACATCAGCCGCCTCGCACCTCTAGGGAATATACCCCGCTTGTCTCCAACGATCCTCATATTCGCACGCCAGTACCTGCCCGGTGAGTACCCCCACTGCTACAGCCTGCCCCCAGCTTATTGTTTTTTCAGTGAACAAAGCACGCTCGAGTCGCTCTCTTCTGCGTTCCGTGGGCTCGGTAGCATGACACGGGCCAGCACCCAGCAGTCGCGCACGACGACCTACGCGTCCTTTTCGCCTCCCAACGCCTATCTCACTAGCCCGGCCCCGAGTAGTAATTTGATGCTCTCCGATGACGATGGCGGCCCCGAGGAGGGATTATACGCCCAGCTACCCGGTATATCTCTCGACCACGACGCTGTCATATGGAGTGGGTGGGACGAGGTGACGTGGGACGGCCAGAGCGCGCCGAGGTAAGCCTCCTCGGTCTTTTTGCTGTACCTTTGTGCTCAGTCTTTTCTCCGCAGCCGGCTCTTGTTGCTCGGGTACAGCAGAGGCCTACAGGTCTGGGACTGCTCGACGGAGCAGGTTCGCGAGGTGCTGAACCTTCTTTCGCCGACCGTTGGTGCTGTGATCGGGGCCGCTGTGATACCCGCCCCTGCTCATTCTCTGGACGATGAACTCTCGGAAGAACGGCCACTTCTTGGAATATTGTACGTCAAGATTTACTCTCGTTGATCGTATGCTAATAATACTACAGGACGTCGCATCCCGACGAACTCGTTATTTATTCGCTTCGTACCCATACCATACTCAAGCAGATTTCTTTTAATTCGCCAAAGGCTATTCAGGCCAGCGACCGATTCATAGCCATTGTGAGTATCTAGCATTCCGCATCAAGGCAGTAGCTAATTTCGACGAACAGTCAACGATATCCCCAACGACTTTACATATTCTAGATGCGACAGATTTTAACCTTCTTCATACTATTTCTGGGCCCGACCTGGCCATCCCCGTCTTCTCCCTATCCCGACGTCTGCTAGCCTACGCCTCCGCCCCTCCCCTTCCATCGGTATCGCCCACTCCCACTGCCGCGAGCCAGAGCCCCAGCAAGGTCCAAGCCGATATTAGCATGGCCATCGAGGGCGCTCGTAAAGTCGGAGCTGGCATGTGGAGTGGGGTCAAGACCTTGCTCGGAGACAACGTGGTTTCTCGATCCCCAGTACCGCAATCCCCCACGGCTCGTTCTCCCCCGCTCATGTCCCCCACGTCTCGGACTTTACTCGGCACCCCTCGAATGTATAGTCGGAGTGCTCCGGAGACGAACTACGCGACGTCCTCTCCCTCTCCTCGAGTCGCGCTTCCCACGACTGGAGAGCCGCGTCCGACGAGCTCACAGGGTCATGTGACTGTGCTCGATTTAGCACCTCTTCTCGTCCATCGCGCTCGATCTGGCTCGGCTTCTGCCGCGCCTGTTCCTCGAAGGATCGTGCAGCATCATGCTACTCCCGGCCAATCCCTCACTGCTCTCTCATTCTCGCGTTCGGGGAACATGTTAGCGGTTAGCGGGGCGGACGGTGTGTATGTTCGGATATTCGAGGTTCGGCCAAAGGGACGGTACTCCAAAGGCGGGCCCCGGGACGTCGGAACATCGAGCGAGAAGGACACGGGTCGGTTATGGCACTGGTACGACCTCCAGCGAGGAGTTACTCGGCGCCGAATCACTTCCATCACCTGGTCGGCCGACAACAAGTGGATAACGGTTCTGACCGTACGCGGGACGTTGCACATCTTCGCGGTCAACCCGTACGGTGGCGTTCCGACCGGCCACTCGCATCTCCTCGGTTCTGGTCGTGTAGTAAACATGTCGGAGCCTCAACGCGCTCCTATTTCCCTTCCGTCCATCATGCGAATTCATACCTCCGGCGTGGCCACTCCAACTACCGGCACGAAAGCTCCGTCCGGTCTGCTCGTCAGCGTCGCATTCGGCCCGGCATCCAAGCCCTCGCGCGATACGGCCGTCCAGGATATCTTCGTGTTCAACCATAAGACCGGCGAGCTCGTGCTCAAGCAATGCGTTGTTCGGATGCAGCCGGCGTCAACGATCGAGCGTGGGATGCAAGGCATGCAAGCTAGCATCTCGTTGCCTGGTGGGTTCTCCGGCTCCGGGATGTCCGCTTTGTCAAGCATGATGCGGGGAACGAACCCGAGGACGAGCGTGGATGACGAGGCTGGGTCTTTCATTATGGGCGGCGCGGAGGGAACTGGGCGAACGTGGGGAACCGTGATGCGTGAGGTGGAGTGGGGCGAGGTGCGGGGACCGTTGGAGAGGGCTGTGGCAGCGAAGGAAGATGTGGGGAAGGCGAAAGTCGGTCGATCCGAGTAAGTTACGCTTTTCTACCCGCGTGATTAATCTAACTTTTCTTTGTCGATCCAGATGGCTCGCTCAGGCCGAGATCACCACGTGTACCCGATCCCTCAAGCTCCTGTCCGGCCCGATCTATCTCTCCCACCAGTTCATGTTCCTTAGCCTCTGCGAGGACTGGCAGGCGCTCTTGCAACAGTCCCATCTCAACCTTCCGGCCACGAAGATCACTGTACGTCGGGAGGTTTCAGCTCGTGCGATCGCAGATACTGGGTCCGACGGCGCTTTCCTTGGCTCAGGTGCCGACGACTCGTTTGCGCTAAGCTCATCCCTCGATGCACCTTTGGCCTCTGCTCTCACTGGTTCCATGTCCCCCCAATCTATTTCCCAACCTGCACAGCAAATCCCGAGCTATCCCAACGCGTACTCGGGCGGGCGTGGCACAAGCTGGAAAGACCCCGTCAAGCGCCTTTCGCACTTGTCCGACGGAATTAACCAAGGACTCGGCACGTTCAGGCGAGAGATCGGTAAAGTCGAACGCCGTGTTCGATCTCCTACTTCGCCTACCACTCCGATTGTCCCCGGGATCAAACTGGAGTTTGACGAGAGCGATGCGTTGTTCGAGGCGGATGAGGACTTGCCGTCACGCGAGGATGAGGGAGATACGTCAACTGGTCTGAGGGCGTCTCGCGAGGACAACAGCTCGCGTTCTGCCGAGTCGAATACCGGTTCCGTGCCGTCGACTGTGCCAGACATGGCTCCAATCGCAACGCCTGACCTCGGAGAGTGGGTTGGAGATGACGAGTTGGGCAGAGAAGAGGCTGATTATTCTCATGCGCGGGAGGAAGATAGTCGGTTTGATGACCTGGTCGGTGAGTGGCGTGCTGCAGGCGCTGGATGGAGCAGAAGTGTTGACGATGGAACGGGTTCGGACTTGGATGATGTGGTTGCGTTTGACGTTCGTGGTGTGGGTGTATACGACGATGATGGGACAGTTGGGTTTATGGACGAGGAGGAAGAGGAGAGGAGAATTGCGCTCGAGGCTGCTGCGACGCCAGTATCCAAGAAGAAGCACCGGAAGAAGCGGTGATGGGTTATGAACGGGGTTGCCATGAGTCGAGTCAAGGACTGGAGCTTGTGCGTATCCGTCACGTCGTGCTTGTGACTCTGTTTTTCGGCGTAGTGTAGACTCGTAAATACAAATTACTAGTTATGACAATGGTCATTCTCTTGCAAAGTAAGTGCAATGTATCCCAGGTAGTCTAGTCCGATGGTGAAACGCGAGAAAGTCTTGGTAATCTGTATTGCTTGGCGCGCAGCTGTTGGATCATATGGCGAAGAACTGAAATTAGTTACAGAATCCGAATATGCATAAGCTCCAAGTGTGTTCGCATGGCTTTGAGGTGTCCGAGGAACGTCGACGTCGACCAGAACGCTGAATTACGTTGAAAATAGTGTAATTTCACGAGCCATATTTGGTGTCGCAGGAGCTCAAGCTAGTGATTGAAGCACATATTTGAGAAACTCGTTTAGCTAAACGTGCTAGAAAAAAAGCCGTCCCAATCCATGAATCGAATGGGTCTCCCACTCGGCACATAGTTTGGGCTGCGGCGCTCACGACTGCTCAGTCTGTCTGGTTCTTGTTATCAAAGCATAGCTCAATTGAACTGTTCATTGATTCAATATCTTCATCAGAAGAAAGGCCAACCATTCCAAGCCAGGGGAAACCACGAGACCACCTATGAGCTCAGTCGTTCACACGAACAAACCTCCAGCCCATCCCCCAGGACGCGCCATCAACTGGCGAAAGTATAGCCTACGGTTTTTGGTAAAAGTAGTAGTGAAAAATAAGAAACTAACTTACTATTGGAGGAAAACACATCAACCGCGATCGAGTGATAAAAACGTCGGCCCCCTTGGCACCAATCCTGAGACTTGGTTGTCAACACCTTTCGTACTTCTATGAGCAGTCTACTCACCGGAATGTGTTCTCTCCGGCATGTTCGCCTTCTTCCGCTATTAGTGTCCAGTATCCTGGCGTGACACTGGTTTTGAGGGCTAAGTTTTCTCCTGGTTCGCCTGAATAGCCGCAATAATGGCCGCTGAAAGGGTTCTTGAGCGTGTATGAGTCATGTGCGGGGTCAAATTCTACCTGCCACTTGATCATTTTTAGCTCGTGGAGTTGTATCAGGTTCGATGGCTTTACCGTTGTGCTACCTTGGCCAGCACCTTGATCTGGGTGGTGGATAACGAGTTTGGTGCCCACTTCTGGGTTTTCGGAGGGATTCTCCTGGGCGAGACCTCTTCCGACTACTTTGACAAATGCTGCGTTGACGATGTATAGTCCATCGGGGAGAACTTGGGCCATAAGGGATAGTAGGTTTGTTTGTTCGCGGTGTTAAGGTGCAGTGCTCCTAAGGCTCGTGACCATCCGTCACAACAAAATCCGTCGGGGCTCGGAAGTATTCCCGAGCGCTTGTAGAACGGCAAGCACCGGTGGGGACGGGGTAAAGGGGTGTATGCGTATCCTATAGCTGGTGGAGCACGGGTGCGAGAGGCGAGAGAAAGGTGACCAGGGTACCCCGAGTGTTAGACTCGTAGCGGAGAGAGGCTAAGCGCCGGCGTCGAGAAGTGTCGAGACGGCGATGGAAGAACATCTGCAGTCGTGGCCCCGCTCTGGGAGGGCTCTGAGAGCGTCGAGAGCTCCCAGAGTTACTCAGCTTGTGGTGAGAGCTCTCCCAGAGCTGCT
>JAYRCO010000220.1:0-37718 GCA_037042815.1 Ceratobasidium papillatum | reverse complement strand
GCGCCTCTGTCCTTGCTGGTGCCTGAGAGCCGAGACAGTCGCCACCGCCACCGCGCGCGTAAAATCGTCTGCCGAAAAGTTGGTCGGTTGCAACAGCTGATTGTTCTTCACCGCTTGTTGGACAGATTCCAATACGGGGGTCATCGTTCCGGTCTGATGTTGATACGGAGCACCGGCTTGAGGCGGAGCAAGTGTCTGGCTGCCTGTCATCCCAGCCTGACCCGTACCAGGCACAGCCCCGGTCTGGAACTGCAGAGCCGGCGGAGGGACCGCATACGATATCCTCCTTGCATTCGTCGGACTGTTCGACGGTCCACTTCCTCCGCCAGTAAGAATCCCAGTCAAAGTCGCCGCACTCGCTTTGCGATTCAACGTCTTCTGGTGAACCGGTAGCAGCCCTTGTCCCTTGCCAGTTCCAATCCTTAGAGACCCGCTAGTGACCATTGGCTCGGTCGGTTGCATCAACTGTTGTGGATTCTGCCAGATCGAGGTAGCGTGTGTGCGAAGCGAGAACCATAGACCGATGAGGTACGACTATCAAATAAAATCATGGTCAAATTAAGTATGGGTAGGAAGGAAAGATGACATACGAGCAGGAGAATGCCCGCACAGAAATACATCAAACTCTTGACCGTGCTTTGGTAAAACGGATCTTCGATTGGGTTTGGGTGCTCATATCGGCAATGGTTGCATGTCCAAGGCGCATTTGGCGTAGTGTCGTCTCCAGGCATAGGCGTCGGGCATCCATCGCATACCAGTTGGAACTGCATGTCCGAAGAAAAAGGAGATGAACTTAAATGAGTATACCCCAACCCAAAACCTCTTCGAATAAACTCACATTCCCATACGTCTGATAAAATAGCGTCGGACACACGACTCCAATAATCGCCATGATCAACATCGTGCTCGTCACACCAGCACTCCTAGCATTGAACCTCTGCTCCTTTTGGCGCAACGCACCACTGCACATACTCGCGCCTGGCATCAACAGCACACCCGCAAGCAAACTGCCGACGATCGACCCCTCGACAAGCCGTCCTTTCGAATCCGAGAGCGCGATCCCGTACAGAATAATTTCGATAATCGAACCGAAAGTAGCGTTGATCACCGCGCCCATGCCGATCGACGACTGGGCACTGATACTCGCGACCGCCATACCAATAAAGTAACTCAGCGGGATTACACTCGCCAAGCTGAGCGTGAAGATCACGACCCGGTTCGTCAGCGCGTCGAGAATCCAAGGAACGTGCTGCTCATGCTCGCGTCTACGATCCGCAATCTTCGCCAACACGAAAGCATCGAAAATGACGAAGAAGACGATAGGAATCAGGTTAATAAACATAATGTTCACTCCGCCAATCGTATACTTGTAGTACTTGCTCCCAAATGCGCGGTACGTGCACAGAAGCACGGTTGATCGACCACCGTATCGTCTCGCTCGTCCGCTCGTAAGCACCGCCTGGCCAGGCTGCAACCGCGTCTTCTTGACAACATACGAACTGCCGTTCCCGTTCTGGTTGGGATTCGCGTCCGAATCAGTTTGGTCCTCTGAATCAGCCGGAGAAGGCGGCGTCGGGACAACCACGTTGGGCGGCGCAGCACAGAACCGAATCTTCAGCGGATGGAGCCATAGATGCTTGAGCAGCGCCCCATTGAGCTTGGCCATCGGAATCGTGAAAACCAATCCATAACAAACGAGCGTGATCAAGCCCAGCAATGGCGCGATAATGATGCCAAAGGCAAACCAGAACATGTACTGTCCCAGCCAATGACGCTTGACTTCGGCCGCGGTCGTGTTCTCGAGCGGAGGACCAGCGGCCGAGTCTGGGTTTGGAGCAGGAGAAGTCTGACGAAGAGCACCATATGACTTGGCTGGCAGGGGTGGGCTCGGCCGGGTGGGTGTGACCGAAAGGTCCGAGTTGGTGTTGGCAATAAGAGATGTGCGCTCCGTTGGTGGGTTCCATGATTCAGTCTGCTCGTGCTGGCGAGCCGAATCAGAGAGTTCGGCGCGCCGAGAGACGGGAGAACCAGCGATCGATGCTGCCCGAACAGTGTCACCAGCACTCGAATGATGATCATAGTCGTGAGACTGCTGTAGACCCTCTGCCTCGTTGAGTTCCTCTTCAAACTCCTTGCGTTCGTCTTCATCAAGGTCGCCCTCGACGTACTTGCCGAATGGCCAGAACACATACCAGCCGAGACCAAAGACGAGGCTGCCGTATTGGCGCCCACCGCGGGGCAAGAGCCAGAGCGGACCGGAAACGATGGTAAAGATGAGCGCCAACCACCAGCCGAACAAGAGCGTCCAGATGATGTTGCCCGGAATAAGATGTCTCTCGATTATCGCGCTAGGTGCCGAATGCAAATCAAACTCGGCAACACGGTTAACGGTGCGGGACTTCTTGTAGAGCGCGGGCTTCCAGATACGAAGACCAAACGGATGCTCGACGTTGATAAGAGATTGACGTTCCTTGACGGTCACCGGGTCGTCCAAATCGGACAGTTCGTCTTCGTCCATTGGCAGGTCTGGCGGAATTGGCTCTCGTGCTCGCCGACCGCGAGACGGGCCAGCCTCGTCGTCTTCCTCGTCGTCTCCGTCCTCTTCCCCTTCGGCTTCTATTTCAGTCAGAGTGAGCGCCGAACACACGTCATATCACGACACCAACTCACCTGAAAACGTGCCAGGATCTGGTCGTCCTCCGCGTCGTCCTCCAATCGAGCTAGCCACACTTGCGCTGCGCACGTTCATCCTGCGGGGGTCGGTATTGTACGACGTCGAGCGGGTGAATCTCGGGGTGGTGTTTGTTCGTCGCTGGTATGTTGGCGACACCGGGCGCATCAACGGCGACGACGGCGGAAAGTAGGATGAGCCCTGGGGGTGGACAGGGGTGAGCAAATGTCTTTCACACAGCCGTGGCACTTGCCTGCAAATGATGCTGTGGCGTTTGGGTTGGGTCTGCAAACGAGGCGGGTTGTCCCGTCCGAGGAAGAGGGGTCCGCAACGCTGAACTAGTTGGCATTGACGACGAAGGCGTCTCATATATATCGCTGCCGTCGGTAGACATTGGCCCTGCCATTGTCGCAGCAATCGTGTGGTGGTTGTTGCCTATCAACCGGAGCCCCTAAGTCTCAACTCTCTACTTCAGGGAATCATCGCCACTTTGGCATAGCCACACATGATAAGATTCACTTGGATTACGGCATATTGTACATTGAATCTTGATATCCACAAATGTTCCCACTCGATTATTCAGTACACGTTCTCACTACTTCCAACGATTGGCATCATGCTGGGAATAGCGCCTTAGACCGAGCTCGATTGGCTGCTTTGATTACACTCACCCATGGATTGGCTTGCATACTAGCAAAGGTTTCCGCAAACTCTTGGCCACACGCTGATTTCGTGACGGCATTATGATATGGTTTATGTTAGTTCCAGAGTGGTTCTATATATGAGCTGTAACTATCTTCAGCTTGTATATCCGATGCTACCGACTCACATTGTTCAGAGGTAAGATTGGATGCTGGAGGAGCTCGTCCAGCCCAACGTTTTGTATACGTGCTCTGCTCATCGGTCTCCCATAGCAAGCTTACAGTGACAGCGTATCACTCGAGTAACCCCTGTCTACGCTACGCACTGATGTATGCCCCAAATGTACACCGCCTCACCCAAAAACCACGATTTGTTTGCGCCAACGGTAGACCTACTGCCCACCAATCCTCCTAATGGGGATTTTATTCCGGTTTATGCCCACCTTTATAGCTGTGGTTATTCATTTACCAAGGCACCAAAGACTCGAATGCGCTTGTGACGAGAGGAACAACCCCTATATGCGTTGACCTGCTGACAAAAAATCCAAAATAAACTCATTGATGGGCAATTGCCTGGAATCTGACCGCCACATGCGCGTGGCTAGTGCCTGGAGCTACGGCTCCGATACGGATGCATTACACTCGATGAGTTAATTATACGACACCTGTAGCGTCATCCGTCAATAAATAATCATTATGTTCTGAACCGGGCCGCTCTGCAAACCCCGTTCCACATCAGGACCATAGCTTATATGCGTGTTCTTATGAGTGATTGATGTCTTTACTTCGGTTAGCTCCACTCTAACATACGACAATACCCATGAGTAGGCAAAACGACCAATAGGGACCGTTTCCTCATCAGGGACTCGAAGCGCATGGCGGCCGCTTACATATAGGCACACTGAACCACATTATCCCCGAGAATCTAGAGCTGCGCCAACAGATACGCCGTAGCTCCCAAGTTGTATTGCACTCCACTATCTAGCCGAGCGATCCAACGCACCAACCGTATACGTTTACCTCGGACCACAGTGCAGCCTCATACAACTCTCAAACATCCCAAAAGGTATATTTGATGGATTGCGCAATTGATACACTCCTAGCATACAGCCCCAAAAGACATTTACAGGCACTGATAGTAGTACGGCACCGAGACTCCAGTGCAAGTGTATGGGCTCGCGCAAGTCGTTGGGCCAGTGTACCCAGTTCCACCGCATTGGCCGTACTAAAAATAAACATCAGTTTGCAACGCTGGAATACCTCCGGACAAGAAAACTTACGTGTGCAACGGTACCTCCAACAGCAGTCGTAGTCGGCGCAGCGCTGGTTGTCGGCTTGGTCGTAGTAGGGGCGGCGGTGGTGGTAGTGACCGGCTTGGTGGTAGCAGGAGTGCTGGTCGTACCGGGGCTGGTGGTAGAGCCAGAGCCGGAGCCAGAGCCGATGGCAGTGGTAATCGAGCCCGACTCGATGTACACGCCACTGACGTACCAGTCCTCAATCCCGGCTTGGTTGACGATGCGGAGGACACCGACGTGGAAATCGGCAGAGTTCTAGTCACAGCGTTTAGCATGCGTGATGGCGCAGGAGTGAAGCGTAAACTTACGGTCGAGGTACTAGCCGCGATGTTTTGCACAACCTTGGTGAGGGCACCACCGTTAGTCGAGGCCCATAAACCGACATTGCCGGAGGTAAAATTGATTTCATAGGCAAAGTTGAACCTAATATATACGCCTGTTGACGAATAAATACGACATGAATCTCACGTAACACTTACCAGGTATCGGCAGTGAACGCTGTCTGCCACTTGCTTACACCTCCAACACACCAATGCAAATCAGTGTCTCCGTTGATACCATACTTCAGCTGCACGGAAAATTAGCCACGCGCCAAGAGAAAGGAAAGAACCAAGGGACCTACCTCGGTGAAATGGCTTTCGAAGAACATGACCTGATGCTCAAGAGCCGAGTTGGGGGCGTTTGTGTTGGAACGCTTAACCGAGAAGTGATAGTAGCTGATCGGGCGTGAGTTCTAGCTGCAGGCTCGGGCTTGGGTGATCAAACTCACAGAGTTCCGGTGCCAAGGTTGGCCGTGGTCTGGGGAATCAGCTCGATGCGCTCCCTACAGGTAGCCTATGAGTATTCTCTATTGTATCTCACGGAGAGCTCCTTACATGTTAGAGTTCCATGTCGCAGTGGGAGAAATGGACATCTTCAATCCTCGGGGTTCACGAGCTATCCAAGAGCACATCAAAACTTGCAGGACCAATATATGAATAAATAGTACGTACTAATAGCAGGGTTCTTGTAGTCTGCAGATAGCGCAAGGTAGTCACTTGGCGGGCCGCTGCCATGGATGTAGTACTGGTAGGTCCCAACCTGGCTCGCCCAGCTCCACTTGGCAAAGTCATCAGGAGTCGAGAACGGCGCAAACGAGCCGTCCCAAACCACAGTTCCAGCCTGAACGAGCGCAGCACTAAGCAGAGAAAGAGCGACCGAGACCTTCATGTTGACCAAAGTGAGATATGCCTCTGCACCGTCCCACCCCGACGCATTTTTATAGTCGTCTAGCACCCGGAGATTATGGACGCTTGTCGCAACAGTAACGGAGAGAACATAATTCTAGGTATATCCTCGGCAGCCTAAGAACTAGTCAGGCGGTAGCAACGTTGGGCGACGACGATTTGCCGAGAGCATGGCGGCGAGTTGTCGGTTACAGGCGCACGAGAGAAGCGTTTGGTTGAGGCACTTGATCTCGTGAGTATACTGTATGAAGGCATAAGCGTGCATTTTGCGGCATCCTGGGGCTACAGTATCCTGAATACAACATGAGACGCGATTGTATCTCTGAGTCATGTGAAGGTTTTGTGCAGGCGAAGGTTTGGCGGTGACGTCGATGTCAGGGCCAACCGCCGGGCGTTCGGCACGGTCTCGCATTCGCCGTTTGCTTATTGCTTAGTAAGCATCCCTTCACCCAAATACTATAATGTCCAGCTACAATTCAATAATCTTGGCTGGAGCTAGGCATCTGTATTCTCAACCAGCTTTCCTCGGCTGTGTTTGCAGGGTGCCATACGGGCTATACGATATGGACTTGAGCGTTATATCCTCGTTTTATAGCTGCAACTGAAGCAGGTATTAGAGAATTTCTACATGGCCAATTTGGGCAAAGATCGGTTAGAGCAATTTGAAAGATGTAAAGACTAATTAGACGCTTGCTAGATGCCGGTTTCCATCAAAGATCAGCCAAGCAAAAACTATATTGCCAAATACCTACTATTCGTTGACACAGTTTTTTGTGTCTCATTGTTCGAGATTCTCGGGCACCCTGGTACTGCTACATTATACAACGTCATATCATCTTCAAGCTGTGCCTTTTGCCGTCTGAAAGAAATTTAGCGCCTAGATAGCAATTTTCCTTCTATTACGAAGATGCTCGTAATAGCCGAACTTTTACCACCTGAACGACGTTAGGGTTTCTTCTCGAGTCATCTCCTAGCTGGCGTAAGTTGTTTGGCAAATTACTGGAAACACTTAGCGATCTCATTAAATCGGCTGTGCAGCTGTTACTTCTGTGGTGCATGCCACTTCTGAATATCGAACACGTTTAGTTCATTTTCTGAATTCTATAATAGCATACAACCCTAAAAAAGACGACTACAAGCACTGGTAATAGTACGGAGGCGAGACCCCGGTGCAAGTGTAAGGGCTTGCACAAGTCGTCGGGCCGGTGTACCCAGTTCCGCCGCATTGGCCGTACTGAAACCCCAAGCTCAATCAATTTTTCATAGCACAAAAAGAGTCTTATGTTCAACTCACGTGTGTAGCCACAGCCCCTGAAGCAGAGGTCGTAGTCGTCGAAGTACTGGTCGTAACGGGCTTGGTGGTGGTGGTGGTCGGAGTACTTGTTGTAACGGGCTTGGTCGTAGTTGATGTTGGAGTAGAGGATGATGAGCCAGAGCCGGATCCGGAGCCAATAGCAGTAGTGATTGGGCTTTGTTCGATATACACACCGCTAACGTACCAGTCCTCAATACCGGCCCCGTTAACGATGCGGAGGACGCCAACGTGGAAATCGGCGGAGTTCTAGTCACAGGCTCAATCGTGCGTGATGAAGTAGGAGTGAAACGTAAACTTACAGTTGAGGTGCTGGCCGCGATATTTTGCACAACCTTGGTGAGAACACCGCCGTTAGTCGAAGCCCAAAGACCGACGGTGCCAGCAGAAAAGTCGATGTCATAGGCAAAGTTGAACCTAAAATTATGTCAATTTAGAAATGGATGGACTGTGAACCTGATAAAAAATCTCGCCAAGTATCAGCTGTGAACGGTGTCTGCCACTTGCTCACACCTCCAACACACCAGTGCAGGTCGGTGTCGCCATTGATACCGTACTTGAGCTGCATTAATTGCAAAAGGGCTTAACCATATACTGAAGATTCATAACGGGAGGGCTGACCTCGGTAAAATGACTTTCAAAGAACATAACTTGATGTTCGAGAGCCGAATTTGGCGCATTTGTGGCCGAACGCTTGACCGAGAAGTGGTAGAATCTTATTTGCCATCAGTTCCTGTCGTAGGCATCAGCCCAAATGGAGAGCTCACAGATTTCCGGTCCCAAGGTTCGCAGTGGTTTGAGGGATCAATTCAATCCGTTCCCTTCGATGACCATCATCAACTAGAATGCGTGTGTGGCAAGTTTAGCCCCTTACATATCGGAGTTCCATGTCGCATTGGGTGAAATAGACATTTTCAGTCCGCGGGGCTCGCTAGCTATCCATGATCGGATTATTGGCTGAACGATTAGCGCAGTGACTTTAAACTCACTGATAGCCGGGTTCTTGTAGTCTGCAGATAGCGCAAGGTAGTCACTAGGAGGGCCGCTGCCATGAATATAGTACTGATAGGTCCCAACCTGGCTCGCCCAGCTCCACTTGGCAAAGTCATCAGGAGTCGTGAACGGCGCAAACGAGCCGTCCCAAACTACAGTTCCAGCCTGAACGAGCGCAGCACTAAGCAGAGAAAGAGCAACCGAGACCTTCATGTTGACCAAAGCGAGCTGTACATTTTTACTCTATCATCCAAGCCCATTTTATAGCCCACCACGGCCCGGAATCCATGCAGGTTTATCACAACGGAACGGAGAGAAGATAGAGCTTGGTATATTAGTAGCGCTATATGAACAAGTCAGGCGGTGAGGATAGGAGACGACAACGCTTCGCCGAGACTGCGGCGGCAAGTTGTCGGGTGTATGCGTGCAAGAAGCCCCTGGCCCAACGATTTTAATTCCGTAGACGTGCTTCATAGAGACCTGATCGTTCATATTGTGATATTTTGGGGCTGCAGAATTCTGAATGCAATAAGAGATGCGAATATATCCCTGTATCATGTGAGTGTTGCTTGCAGGCGACTGTTTGGCTGTGACATTGGCTGCAAGGCTAACTGCCAAGCGTTCAGCATTGACCTGCTCACACCATCTTATCGAAATGTTCAAACTTGGCTTTTCTTGGCAGCATCTGGTATATGATAGTAGGTGTAGTACGGAATTTCTTTGGACCCCTCTTGAGTTTGGTTTTCAACCAACCGCAGGCGGTCGCTCCGGAATCATCAACAACTCAGAGGCCGCGTTTATCTGAGAACATCCATCTCCTGACCGGCCGCGTTGGATTATCGGCGTGATCTCTACTGTTGCCACGTCTACTAATCTCCAGCCGAGGAAACAGTGTTATATGAGTATATTTGTGCAGCCGAGGAACTTATTTGTACTGCATGTGCTATAAGTTAGTAAGCATAAGTCTTGTTATCAAATAACTAAAGTTCCAAGCTGAAGTCTCTCCGGAGGCTTATTTATATCAGCAAATCTTGATTTATCTTGAACTAAATCATTCTATAATAGCCATAACTTGTTAGTGCCCATCCTATATGGTTACAATAATCCATCCACTCGCAAACGTTTAGATACACGCTCGCTCAGCCCTCAATGAGATGAGCAGTGGAATATACTTCCGCCAACCGAATTCACTGTCAAACCAGGCTGACGAGTACTACTGATCGCAACCCCTATGGGTCATTTGGCTGGTGCTGCAGAGATATGCTCTGCAACTATATATCCAATATGTGAGTGATTTCAGATTGATGTGGCCAAGCTCACCTCGCATTGAATTTGCGAAGCAGTCGGCCGCTGGCTTGGTTCACGAGACCAACAGCGATTTAATAACTTCCAAATGAACTCCTCGTCCATGGCATCAAGCTCCATTGGATGAGCTGAGCGAGAGGGTGTGCTCCCAGTAGCCACAATCAGAAGTGCTATTGCGGGCGTCGACCTCCCTCCATAAGGCGGTCTCCCAGAAAGCAACTCCTAATATGTGTAAAATTGTCTAGGCTACTACTGCGTCCAGCATCTAAACATGTTAACCCTTACCAGAAGTACCATTGCTAGCGCATAAGTATCCGCCGCGAAGCTGTACCCGCCCGTCCCTAGTAAAATCTCCGGCGCCTGTCGGGAGCTCAGACAGGTCAGTAGCGAGATTCAATGAGCCGCACAACACGTACCGCCCACGGTATTGTAAATGGCTGCGAACCCGTTGCTGTGAAGTTCAACCGAGAGCCCTCCAGTACTGAATTGCCGAAATCCGCAAACATAGGGATTCCTTCATCAGATACAAGGATGTTGGCCTAATTGCACAACCATAAGTGTTTGTTCCAAATAACCTTTTGGGTGTGACACACCGATTTTATATCGCTGTGAGTCTTTACGGCCACATGCATATATTAGAAGCAACCTACGATCAACAACTCAATACTCACTATCCCTGCAGAGTGAAGATAAACCAAACCATCTACGAGTCTTCGACACTAGAATCCAATTGGCCACTCGAAACTCAAATATGCACTAATAACCCCCGCTTACCAGCTCAACCTTTTGTAGATAGTCACACCTTGAGATGTATTGGTCTAGACGGCCATTCTCAAGCCACGGAGAGACCATAGCAATATAATTCCGAAAACGGGCCATACCCAGCAGAGGAAGCACGTTAGGGTGATTGCATCGAGACCAGATGTAGAGCTCTCTTCCTGCTCGCTGCAAACCAGAAATAAATGTTCAAAAAGGTCATATAATTTTCTGAGCGAAGTTTTACGGACCTTGAGGGACTTACGTCCGGTAATTACAGTACTCTCCGCATCAAAGACTTCAATGATGCACTTGATAGCAACCTTGGTACCGTCACACAATCTCCCCACATGAACTGACCCAAAACCGCCCCTTGTGACAGGGAGGTCTGTGCATGAATCTAGGTCAAGTTCGCTGGTAAGATCCCTGCATCCGGCTTTGACGAGTATATGCATGACCTCATCTGCGTGCTAATAATTCGATTCAAATAGTTAGTTCATAGATTCAAACAGTCAAAACTATACAACTAACCATTCTGCTGCTAATCGTTATGGGACAGCCTGGGAATTCCGAAGCCTTATTCTGGATGGATGCTTCTATGTCTGATTGATCCTTTGTCCTAACGGACTTTCTAGCAATACCTAGCGCATTCACCTTGTTTTAACATTCAGCTGGGTTGAGCTCCTAGACACTGAGAAACAATTCACTAACCAGCGGGGTATCAAGAGCGGCGTGAGCCTGCCAAGACAACGATAGATTTAAATCTGGGGGATGAAAAAGCAGGAGTCTCTTACAAAACGACACAGGCCAACAACAAGATAACTAGTCAAGCGGATTTTAACCACGATTTAGAGACGCAGAATTCGAGACGCTATTCACTCACTCGACAAGATCTTGCATTGCTACGATCATCCGACCAATCATGCCTAGTCTCTAGTTGATTGAAATACCTGGTGATGGAAAAAAAGGCTGCGTGAATTGATAAGGAATTAGAAATGCGAGCGGAGGACGTTATTGACACTGCAGGTCAGCACCTGACTTACCATTTATTTATAGGGGGCTCTAACAGCAGGTGCTGCCCCGCTATAACCTGAGACTTCAGCCGAGCTCAGTCTCGTCACTTTTCTTGAAACGGTCGCCTCATGGCTTCTGTCACAGCAGTTGTACAATGAACGGTGTGAATCGCGGAGATGAGCACGTACTTAGGTTGATACCTGGACCCCCGAGACAGCGAACGTGGCCACGTCACGGTGTCACTTCTCTGCTATTGCTCCTTACCCTTGGAGCTCAAAATATGATGTGACCATGGGCTACCCGCAGATTTCACTTTCCGCGTACAAATATGCTCCAAAACACATTTTTAAAGTATCTAAAAAAATACACAATGTCTCATATAAGACAACTCTAATACTCGAAGAATCATCAGCCTGAATGCATATCTCCCCGTTAACCTAACTGGGGTGTATTCAGCCGAACAGTAATCATATAAACATCAATGCCACATAGCATGACAACTTACCCGACCCCTGTGACCTAGCGCCTGCCACACGCTGATTACAACCGGGGTCCGTCCCCGCCAATCCGAGCAAAGTTGGACGATCTAGGTATACAGCGTTTCAAGTTGCGGTATCACGTTTTTTTCCTAAGGCTCCTGCCCTCCCCCCGACCTTTCCATGGCGTCAGGCAAGTGATCTTCGGAAGCACTTCATCGCGCAGGACACGATCAATTCCAACCCATTTGGCTGGGTCGACCTATTCACTCACCGAGGAAGACTCGATCTGGCCTATCCACTCCTGATCCAGTCTGTCCGTCTCTTGATGCTTATTTCAGGGTGCGTGAGCATTCCAGGCGCGCAGCGAGGCGGCTTAGTGAGACAGCCACCGACTGAAGGCAGGAGTGCCTCTGTAAATGCTTCAGAGGGGTTCTCTACAGAATGGAACATGGATATACGAGTGCTCCCGGAGAAACATTTGTGAATCCGATATTCCTGCCTCGATTCTTCTGTATTCCTGGTTTGTTTTTATAAAAGGTCACATACTAGCCTCGAAATATTCTCTACACAAACTATAGAGGGGAGCTTGCGATCGAATCCTTATTTCGAATAAAAAGTGAATAGCTCCACTCACTTCTTATTGGAAATAGGGATTCGATTGCAAACTCTCTAGTATTCAAAAGTGGTCAAAATTATGTTTTTTGTCCTTCTCAGCATCCATGCTAGCTTAAACTACGCTAGGCAAGAGCACATACGGCCAAATATATTAACGGTTTGTAAGCTGCTATCACTTTGTGGTATTCTGGCTTCTGAAGCGCGATTTCAGTTTGTTCAGATAGTCTCAGCCAATTCTCAGCCATTCTAGTGATATAACCGGGGTGCAGCTTTTCCATTAGCACTCGTATATCCATGTTCCATTCTGTAGAGAACCCCTCTGAAGCATTTACAGAGGCACTCCTGCCTTCAGTCGGTGGCTGTCTCACTAAGCCGCCTCGCTGCGCGCCTGGAATGCTCACGCACCCTGAAATAAGCATCAAGAGACGAACGGACTGGATCAGGAGTGGATGCGCTAGATCGAGTCTGCCTCGGTGAGTGAATAGGGCGACCCAGCCAAATGGATTGGAATTGATCGCGTCCTGCGCGATGAAGTGCTTCCGAAGATCACTTGCCCGACGAGGGCAGGATCCTTAGGAACAAAACGTGATACTGCAACTCGAAACGCTGCGTACCTAGGCCGTCCCACTTTGTTCGGATCGGCGGGGACGGACCCCGGTTGCAATCAGCGTGTAGCATGCGCTAGGTCACAGATACGCTTTGTGACTTCCATGTAAATCATCAGCACGTTAATTTCAGCAAAAGCGCCAGCTAGAAGCAGGACAGCGCTTTTCGCTCACCACCTAAATGAAATTAAAGCGGCCCAAGTCTGAGCCACGGTCTTACAGTACTTCAGTATTTCACGACTCCTCGCACCAGCCAAATTTGTTTGTCCCCTCCTGTGCTTGAGACTCGCTAGTCTGCGTTCAAAATTTCCCAGCATGTTTATTGATATGTTCCTAATGCTCAGTTAAGAGCATAAGATATTTAAGTCGGACGTAGAGCGCATACAGCGTTAAGAACGTCAAGTCACGAAACCGTGATGCACTAGTCCTTGCACCAGCGGACCACGTGGGCGGCTTCTCAGCCAATCAGCCGACAGCAACGTAAGGAAATTGATCAATCTCGACCAGCGGCCGCACCTAGTTACAACCTACTCAAGTCATTATTGGTAACCGCAGATAAAAATGCAAGAACCTTGAAATTAATATGGCACATAGGGGCAGCTATTTTGCATACTAGGACTTAAAATGAAGTCATTTGAGCGAAACCCCACAGACTTTTATATGTGCTGGTGCAAGGATCGGTGGTGGTGCAAGGAGTCGTGAAATACTGTTGCGGCGTGAGCTCAACCCAATTCATGACGAGTCTAACGTTAAGGAAGACGCATATAGTGACTCAAAGTGCGAGCCATGAGAGCGCTTAGTAGATACATCTGACCCACGTCCACTACCTCAAAGGTGTATTATTGTTGTATAAGAGATCACTTTCTGTTCAAGGATGATTTGAGGCGTAGGACGAAAGCCTTGTGGATCAACGTGGTTGCACGGGCCTCTCAACCCAGATTTTTGCGGAAGGTGGCGATTGAATGTGAGGGATGATTGCCGACTCTGAACGCACTTACAAGCAGCATCGAGCGTCATCATATGCGTCATGAACCCTTGATAAACAAAACGCGCGCGATGTTGTGGGTCCAGAACGTTGCCGAGTCACCCTAGCAACAAATCAGGCGCATGTCAATTTATCGGTAAGCAGAGAGACAGGGACCGGCTCCGCAGCGTGGAGAAGTGGCCGAGAGCCGGGGCTATGCGCATCAGAGTTATTGATCCACGACGGCCTTTGAGAGCGTGGACGCTCAGGGGCGACGAGTTGTATAGTACCTAGCCGGATGTATGTCTATTATAGGGACAAATATGTATACAAACCGAACAAATGTGAATTGACTGCGAAAAGGAAGGCAGGGTGGACGAATGGCAATGCAAACCGGGTTGCCCAGACAAACTTCGGCTGCGGCACCATGACATGAGGTTTCATGCGAAATTGCAGCGAGGTCAAACAAATGCCGATGGCTGGTCTGGACGATAGGCACGAGAAGAAGGGGCAATGTTCCGAGGCGATAATTTTGTGCAGAGGGTTTTTTCCCAAGGTGGGAATACGATCTGGCGTGAGATCGGACCACGTGTGTTACGTCACTGTCGGCCGCTGTCGGGCACACGACGGGGGCTGGGCGGCGGGAGGGCTGCAAAGCAGTTGTATGTGATAAGAAATGCTAGGGCGGGGGAGAGAAGAGACTGGGCTTGTGTGAAAGAAAAGAAAGGGGGGCAAAATTTGGGTGGCGGCGCGTGACTTGTTTGTAGGTTGAGAGAGTGTCGTCTAGACTTGTCCGCCATCGGAGAGCTCGATGCCTCACGCGGAGGATGAACATTGCGCCTTATTCTGAGCTTTTTCTGTCCGACGACCACCTTCTTCAGCCCGACCCCGACGGCACTCGCCCCCGCCACCCTCCCTGTCCCCTCCGTCTCTCCCACCACCACCTCCCCCTCTCCCCCTCCATGCCGCGCCCGCTCCCCTCCAGCCCGCGCCCGACACCCACCGCGGCCTCTCCGCGCGTCGACCAACCGGTGGTCACCGCCCCGCCCCAACTAGTCCCGCTCCAACTCGCCCAGGCCGAGGTTCGGGACAGACACCACCACCAACAAGAGTCCCAGCAGGGCTCCAGCCGCGACCTCGACCCAGTCCGCCGCACCCGCCGGAGACGAAGTCAGAAGCTTGAAGAGCGGCAATGTGAGTCGCCTTGTTGTTTTCGGCAGTGCCAAGCTGATGTGGTGCAGACCCCACGTGCGATGACGTTGGCAACTATGTCTTGTCGTGCTACCCCACCGCAAACACCACTGTTACCCAGGGCGGATGGACACGCTACGTCTGTACGTACTCGTTATCTTTTTGACATTCGCACAGCCTAACAGCGTGCAGGGAACTACCGTTATCCGGAGTATATCGGTTTCGTAAACCTCGACATTTACCTGTTCCACGCAGACTCGGGCCTACCCGCCGCGAGCTGGACCAGTGTCCCTAATGCGTCAGGCTGGAAAGGAATTACTGTCGGTGACGAGTTCTGGGGCACCCGCGGCGTCAGCGGCTGGCGCGACGGCCAGAACCAGACAATGCCCTTTTACTTTATTGCGGTCTCGGCCGGCGCGACCCTCAACGGCGGCGAGTCCCGTCAGGCGACGTTCAACGCTGTCCAGACCCAGCTCCCAGACTCGTACTTTCAATCCGTCGCGTCTGTTTCGTCTGCCGCTTCGGCCGGCTCGCTCTCGTCACTTTCCGCGCTCAGCACTCAATCGGTAGAGTCCACCCGATCCGTCATCTCCCTCACCCCTTCCCTCTCGTCATCCTACGCTACCGCCAACCCGACAAGCTCAAGCGGCAGCAACGGAAACGGCGGAAACGGCTCCCTCCAGAACGGCGGAAACGACTCGCCCTTTCCTAAATGGGCTATCGCACTTCTCGTCATTCTCGGCGCACTCGCCCTCTGTGCGCTCTTGCTTCTCGCTTGGCTCGCCTCCCGTCAGATCCGCTCCCGAAAACGCACGGCCCTGAACCGTCGGAGCACCGGCTCGTCCACACCGATCATGGCCCCTGTTGTAACTCCCACACCCGCAAATGGTCCAGACTCGGCCAGTCCGATTGATAACCAGACCACGGGCGGCGCAGCAGCCTCGTTTGTCGGTCGACCGGTCTCTCTTCGACGAGGCGGTCACGGCGGCGGGTCAATGATCGGTACAGGCGGTGTTCATGCCGGAACAGACGGAGCCTCGACCCGCTCGGCTGAAACAGGTCCCATATCGGGTCAAGACGCAGCGATCATGGCAAACGCGTTCCGTCAAATGATGCGTAAACCGGACTTTGCGACTCGACCGGAAGAAGAGGGTGAGAGCCCAGAGGAGAAGAACGCTCGAGAGCAGGCAGAGATGATGAAGGAGCAGCTCGCGGAAGAAGGGCGCGACATTCAGAGCGTGCGAAGCGAGCGCGGTGTTCGTGTTTATACCAACGAAGACGGCGCGAGCTTAGAGGATGGAGCTGGCTGGAGCATCGGCCATGGGAGCGGGACGCCCAGACCGGGCACACCCCGTCGGTAGACTTCTTGGTACTTTTTCTTCTTTTTTTTCAGACTTGGGTTGACTTATTAGCGAGTTGTATGTTGTTGCGCTGCCTATGCAGACAATCCTCTTTTACCCCTTTTTCTTTACTCATTCTTGTTCTCTGTGCTAGTCGGGACATTCTTCTGTCTATTGTCTGTGTTTTCTTTCCGGTCTCACGCTCGCTCTCATCCCACACTCGTTTTACCCCACGCATTCTTTTCAACACAACCACTTTACAATAGAAGCAAGCAAAAAGGCAAGCCCGGCCAACTGTGCGTGCTCTTTTTCTTCTTTTTTCACGCCCTCATCCACGTCCCCCGTCCTACGCTACCCACCCGAGTCACTCGTTTTTAGTTTATTTTTGCACACACCTTTTTTCGATTGTGGATTAATGATGAGCGTGAAAAATTGCAGTTGCTTTTTTGTATGAGAACACACAAGACGAAACGAAACGAATGCAAAGCGGGCCGGTTCATCGGCATCGGGTGTTGTTATCGGGGTGTGTGCGAGCGCGGATTCGGAAATACTGTATGTTAGCCATAGCTTATTTTTTCTTTTCGTGCGTCATTTTCTTCGAACCTTTTTCTCTATCTTTCTTTCGATACGTACACGCTTAATCTCCCAGTATGTGTTCCCTTTTTTCTTTCGAGCGGACTTGAATCGGACTGTTGCCGGACATCGTACTTATGAGAGAAGCGCCAAGCTCGGGGTCGGCACCGGGTTCGGTTGCGAGGTCGTCCCTGATGAATGTTCTGGGCCTGGAAGAAGGTCGGAATGTCTTGTAGCGATAATGAACTGAATGTTGAAGAAGTGTCGAATGTGGAATGTGTATAAAGGACGTTTTGCGAGCATATGGCTCGTGTGATTGGGAACAAGTGACGGGTTGAGAATTCGACAGACGCATGCTCAGGGCGGGGGCTGGACCTTGGCTGATGCGCCACTCGCGTGGGAGAGGCGGCGTGACGAGCCGAGAAAGGATTTCTAGTCCGGTATCGGCCTCGGCGGGGTGTTCGCCGATGTATGTTTGTGGTTTAGACGCGGAGGTATATTTTAGTTTTTTTTGGGTTAGTACGACGAGTCTATTTTCTGGTTTGTATTTTTAGCTTAGGGTGGAGTGGGGACAATGGGTTTGAACTTTGCCGGTTGGTGACATATGGTGCCGGAGGTGGTTGGGTTCCGGCGCATGTGCTCGGTGGTTTCTTGGCCTCGGAGGTCAGGAACACCTTCATATTAGCATAACATGAACATTGTGATCGTTATCACAACAAAACCCACATCCCTAGAATGTTTTAATGACGTACCCTCCAGGCGCGATTTATTTATACCGTATGCGCACGCGTCATCATCGATCGAATTTTAATTTTAGTTTCTGAGCATTTCCGGCGGCAACGTCTAACCGGACGGCAACAGACACTCCGAGTCCGATATCGGTCGGAATAGCGGATGATCTGTTCTACCTTGAGTTTGATCGAGGACTCGCGTGGCTAGCAGGCAACGCGTTTGTATGCCGCTTTGGGGCAAATGAGTATCGAGGGGCGTGTGATTGGTGGTTGAGTGTTTTTGTGGTCGTTTTACCTTGTGGAATTTCAGCATGTATACGCACTTTCGAACCGTGGTTTGTCCAGATGTTCGCGTTTGGTGGCCCAGCTTGACTCTTCCCTGTATCTGGGTTGAACTCGTTGAGGAGCTAGGTCTATACTCCTCCAACGACTTGGCTTGGGGGAACTTGGCTCTTGGGATCTGTTATGCAGAGTTGGTAAATATCTTTGGTCGCACTTACTGGACTAGTATCGGTTGTAAGGACGGTTGGTTATCACTCTCACAACGGGCTTTGAATCGACATATTACAAGCAAATTTCCAAATGAACGACTTATCAGCCCAGGCTGAGAAGTCCCCTCTGGTTGTTCGCCTTGTCGTTGAATTGACAGCCCAGCAAGCTTGAGCTACTGATCATTCATAAGATGGACTAAGTTGGATGACGCATATAACCAACATATGGTTAGTATCCCTCTATCCATGCAGGTTTTGAGGCTGATGTCGAAATCGGCTAATTTAATCTTATCTTATTATCATCCAAGAAAAGGACAGGCCCTTCATATCGATTCTGGAGATGGCACTCGTGAAGGTTCGCACCGTCTTATAAGCTACTGCCTGAATGAGCCAGTATCCGCTACTGCACTACGAAAAATAATATTTGCGTCCGGGATCTTCGTTTGTTGGTCGAATTTATTGGGCGCTACTTGAAGTAGTCGAGATGAGCAGTTACGGGTCTCATGGCAGTATTGATCGTGTCGGTCCAACAATGTTCAACTCTTCCGCCTTCAGCTTGACAATTCCCCGGACGGCTGAGTTGCTGGACATCGGAGATAGGGGCACGTAGGTCCTATATCGTCACGTTCGTTTAGATCTAATCAATCTATGCACATTCACTGGATGACACGCGGAAGTCATACCGGCCAGTTAAATACCTAAGTGGCTCGATCTCGCCCTTGGCCTCGACCTATCTCTGGAATTCACTGCTGCCACTCAACATGTGCGAACACATACTTTCGGAAGAGGCGCTCGAACACTTTACTTCGACAGACTTTAAAGACGACGGTCCACTTATCTTGAACTATACAGGACCAAGAACTTTGATTCGCACGTAAGCTTGTAACTTTCTATGGTATTAGAGACCTTAATTTATAGCTTCGATGACCTACAGGAAGTTTTTGAATAAAGACGTCAAGACACCCGTGGTGGTATCTCGGATTTTACCAGCACATCATTGATCCAAAGCTCAATTACATCGTCTGTAGGTTATTGTCAAAACGCTTCGGGTCAGAGAAGAAACTAGAGAAGAGGAAGAGGAGGCGAGTCTTTTAACATAAAAGCATAGCCATGTTTCTATACATGCGTCCTATAGGACTCCCTCAAGGAGCTAACAAACGAACTGAGGGTTTGGAGATTACTTGATCCTGATCCAAACATCGCGCATTTCCTAGGAGCAGGCCAGCTAGACGAATGGCCATTCAACCATCTCTCCTTGGTCTCCAAATATTACGAATATGGAGACTCCAATAAAGTAGGTGAATCCACACAGTGAAGTAAATGGAATGTCACCAGCCTGGTTGCAGTTTCTAGAGAAGCACGATTTACCGGATCTCCAGCGAGTTCATTTGGTGAGCTCGTGCGATAGTCTCATACCGGAGGCGCTGCTTTGACAGGCTGTTAAAAAGCTAAAAGACGTGTTGCGAGGAATTGCACACATTCACGGGAAATCTATCGTCCACGGCGATCTTAAAGGAGTACTTATTATATCTCATAAAGCTTGAGTTTATTGCTGATATCAAAGTTCTTTGTATAGACGAATGTCCTCATCGAAAACAATGGAGATGCCGCAAAGATATCTGATTTTGGCTCCTCACTCATCGACTGCCAATGCTATGCAGGCCCGGAAGACCAGAGCGGAACATATGCTTGGGACGCTCCGGAACGCTTCGAGGGGAAGAAAGCATCTACTCAGTCGGACATATGGGCATTTGGATGTACTGCTCTGGAGGTAGGCGTGTTATGAGTATGTAACCACGCATTTAGTAACTTTATTTCTTGTAGATGCTGATGGACATGCCTCCTTATGACGGGGTCGAGTATAGGAGAGTTCTTAATCGTATGGCAAGAGGAGATATTCCTGCTTCGCCCAATGAAATTATTCTGGATGGGGCGGTACGAATTACAGTCTGGAAACTGATGCTGGACTGTTGGAACTTTGAGTCTTCTGAACGCCCTAGTGCGACTGAATTGCTTTTGTCGCTCGAAGAAATCCGCACCGAAGCAGCTACCGGATAAAACGTACAAGATTCGTCATGTCTAAAGATGGAATGAATAGAGTATCAGTATTTACATACAGGTTTAAGCCTGTGGATTGTCCTGGCTCTTGTGGTATTATGTAGCATTCATGACTCATTAGGTCCAACGTACTGCAAGCTACGGCAAATTGTCTCTATTAATATTTCTGGGCATATACCTGACTCTATATCAAGTTTTGATGGAAGTACTTGGATCTTCTTTTGTGGGGGAGAAGGTATGAACAAACAATGGCACGTGATACATTTGCAATTGCAAATAGCGGCAAGGCTGAACAGTGTACAACGCAATCTCTACAACCATGGCGGCAACTAAACATTCAAGGTCTGAAAGTGCTGACGAGCTTGGAAGGGAAAACGACTCTCCAAAAATACGCGGCCGAGCGTAAGTATAGAGACATCGTCATACTACCTTCTTATTCACATGTTTTTGTCTGGTCCAGCTGTACTGAGTGTCGATCTATCAAGGTTAAATGCGAAAACCAGCATGCCACGTTAGACGGACCCTGCACCCGTTGCATTCGACTTTCGTTGGACTGCATTTACCGCGAGAAAAAGCGGGGGAGGAAGCCACGCCATGCGTAGGTTGTTTTTCTTCGCCGGCGTTTTTCTAATACAACCGCCGATTTACCACTCGATCTGATCTCTGTTGACTCAGACATCCCTATGCCGGAGACGGGCCGTCCGAGATTCTCTTACAACAGGGCACGGCTTCAACTTCATCCGCCCATGGCCAAGCGCCTTCTCCAAATCTGTCTACCTCCCAGACGTCATCTTACGTCAACTCGACTGAGCACTACGGCAACGCGAGGTTTGATCAAGAATATTCACCTGCTAGAGGGCTACCTTTTTCTCCATATACTATGTCTTCGCAAGCTGACCTCCATAACCAAGGTGAGTTACATATTTACATTGTCGTTCTTGAGCGTTTTTAACATAATTTATGACTACAGAATCCCCCCAATTTCCGCTTCAGCGTGTCAAATCTGTACTCACATATCCAGTTCTCGGCTTGAGTGCCAACGTTGGCTCTAGCTCTGGGTCTGGATCCGGAACAAGTGCAAGCTTGGATCCCGATCGAAGCCTCAAGCTTCTTGGAGGGACAAAAGAGCCACATCCGGCGAATACTAGTGCGAGTGCGTACTCTCTAGCCAACATCCTTTCGGACTCGCGGCCGTCTTCTCCAGTCAATGGCGCGCCTGAGCGGAACGCATTGGACGACTACGATGATCCTGTTACCGCTGGTATCATTCCGCCGGATGCTGTTCGCGTTTTGTTCAATTTGTGAGTGCTCTCTAACTATCCGCGTGCTTTTTTTCATCCTTGAACGCTGTAGCTACCATGAATCACTCAACCCAATCATTGCTCTCTTGGATCCGGCTCTACACACATTCAACTATGTTCGATCCCGCTCCAGTATCTTGTTTACAGCGATCCTTTGCGTGGCATGTCGTTTTGTACGCCCACGTGCTTGGGAACAGTGCAACGCCCTTGGCCAAACCCTTCTTGGGCGCGCTTTGGCAGATGGGATATGTAGTATTGAATATGTTCAAGCGTTGTCTCTAATGACATTCTGGAAGGACCCGAGGGACTCTAGTAGCTGGCGAAAAGTAGGACTGGCCATCCGGATAGCTTACGAACTAAATCTCCATGAGCGACGGGAAAAGCCTTTATCCACAACCGAACAACTCGCTAGGGAACAGCTAGTAAGCTTCCAGCTGACCTTTCCTCTTGAACTGCTATTGATTGATATTTTTGGTACCTAGAACAAGGAAAGAACCTGGCTTCGTAAGTTGAGTTTTTATTATACGACTCGGATTGACTCATCGTTTTCCAGAACTGGTTTGTAAGTATACTCGCTCATCCCCCTTATTAATTTCACTAATAACGGCGCGAAGGCTATGATTTGACTACTGCGTGAGGCTTTGCATGTTTCAGAACTACTTGAAACTAACCAACGCCATAGCATGCAGAGAAGTAAACCCCAGATGATCCCAGACTTCCGGCTCCAGGACAGCTATGAATGGCTTTCAAACCACCCAGAGGTATTTACACTCCTTATGCCTGCTAGCTTATCTGACGCCTGCACAGTTCCCATGCAGTACGTATCATGAGATACCTATACTGCCTCTACTAATCGAGTCCTAGACGCCGACATGATGCTCGTCGCATCTGCGGCCATTGGTAGTGTCCGAATTCTCTGTCATTCACTTTTTTCGTCAATGAGCGTCTCGAACAAGTCCGCATTTGAGCCACTAACACGTCACGTCGCTCATCTGACAGAGGAACGTATCAAGCAGTGGGTGACTGAGCATGGTAAGTTATCAATTCCTCCCCGTCAGTGATTTGCAGCGCTGAGCATACTATGACCAGACCAAGCCAATCTTGCGCCAGTATCCAAAGCTTTGCTTAAATTTTCTGCCCTGAATCTCAGACTTATCGTAGCCGAACTACGATTGCTTGGCCTAATTCAACCGCAGCTAAGCGCCGCCCGAACTCACTCTCTTGAGTGCATCAAATGTGCGATGGAAGTGCTACATCACGTTATTACCGAGTTGGCCCCACATCGTTATATCACTTACTGTCAAGATCACCTTGCAATCACGTCGGCTTATGCTGGTGTTTGGCTATTCAAGGTGCGACTTTATCTTTGTGGTCAAAACTGTCCTCGTTTGTCTAAACAACGCTATTGCGATTCAGCAACTTCCATACGTGGATGACGAGCTATACCAAGAGATTGTCGACACCCTAAGGAGCGTATCGACATCGTGCGGAGCTTTGAGCCAACAAAAGGGGGATACACCGTCGTATTTTGTTCAGTTCTTTGACCACCTTGTTCGAAATGCAAGTAGCCAGAGAGTGCTGGTGAGTTTATTCGAAAATTTCCCGCATACACTTTCCCATCTTTCTCTCGTCACCGGCAGAACGCTGGATCGGCTGTCACATCAACTATAACAGCTCTCCCAAATGTGGGCCAGGTACGTGGAAGTTATCAACTTCAGCCGAAGCCGGGTTAACGGGCCTACTTAGAGATCCGATGTGTCAGCCTTTGGGCATGCCGTTCCCCAATCCATGGATGGTATTCAGGTACCAGAACTCATACCACCCCTTGAAGGAATGGATCGCCAATGGTATGTTACAGCTTGCGTTTTCTAATCTAGTCTGATATTTGAGCTCCTTCAGGACGTCGGTTATGAGTGGACTCAATGATTGGTGGAAGAATTTCAATTATCTGGGAGCGGGAGTTGGATGGAATGCAAACCCGAATCCTACCTAGGTGGACAAATCTCTCTCATTTTTGCTATCGATATATAATTCGCTGTCGCTATCCTGCCGTCTGTATGAATTGTACCATGTAACATCATTTACTCGGAGATTTTACTTCTTAGTCTGCACATCTGGATCCAACCCTGCGAGCGAACGTCCAAACTATCACTTGTTTGCCGTAGGCTCGATAAGCCGCCCAAACTGCCATTTTTAACACCTTTCTGTCGCAAGATCAAACAGTATCCAAACAAGTAGCATTGTATATATGAATCAACAGGAAAAGACTACAAGGCAACATTTAAGACGCCTCAACCGCACAATCCGCCTAAGCCATGGCGGAAATGACCGAGTTGTATGCAGCCTTCTTCTGATAGTTCGAGTCGAACAAGAGCGGGTTGGCACCGGTGCGCCATGAGTCTTTGTCTGAGATGCCCCAAACCTGTGTTTATGTTGATAAGAGCGCAGAAAATATGAGTGTAAGCTAGAAGTTCGACTCACAGTGATGCCAACGCATTTGGGGGTGTTCAGGCATGCTCTGACAACCGTGGTGTAATCGCCAGCTGAATTTGGGGTTCTTATCAGCTCTAATGTAGACCCTCAAAGTCCGAATACTTACTAGGTGCGTTTGCAATGTCAAGCTCAGTAATTGCAACATCACATCCGGTTGAAGCGAGCTTCTGAAGAGCGGCCTGGACACCTCCCGAGCCACCAGCCTGGAGATTTGTTTAGAACAAAATTTGAAATTTGAAAGACTGTAATATATCACTTACGCTCAAGTGGGTTTGAGTGCCGATGCCGTCAATTGGAGTACCAGCGGCCTTCTGGCGGTTGACCAAGTTAACGAGTCCGTTAACCTTACTATTCACCGAATCGAGGTTGTAGTCCTATAGAAGCCCTATCAGTTAACGTCTTGACACTACAACCATATCAATGCTCACGTTGATGTAAAGTTTGGCAGACCTAGTGCATATACTTTTAACAGTAGTTTCCCTGAGCTGAAAATAGACTTACCCGTCTGCGCTGCGGGCCGCCTTGAAGGCAATTGATACAAAGTCTAGAAGATGAATTAATCTATATCGCCAGAATAAGAAGTAATTTCTGGCTTACTTTCACCGAGACGCTGCGAGAAGATAGAGCTACGAAGAGAACCATCTTCGTTGAAAATCTCGTTGACGACATCCCAAGCATAGATTTTGCCACGGTAACGAGTAGCAATCTGCGTGATATGATTTTGGATAACCGATGTCAACGTGTTGGCATCGCCAATGCTAGAGACCCAAGAGGGAAGCTGAGAGTGCCACACAACTGATGAGAATCAGTTAGTGTTTATACCGCAAAGTGGCTGAAAAGCACCCACAAGTATGTCCTCGGACAAGCTTTCCGTTGCTTTGAGCAAAGTTGACGAGCGTGTCAAATCCTCCGAAGTTGAAGCTTCCCCTAGAGGGTTCGATAGCATCCCACTCTAGAGACCCAGTAGATTCAGTTCGATTTAATCATTCAGTTGATTTGTCCTACTCACTAGCGCTGTTCTCCGGGGTCAATGCCCCAAAGTCAGACCTAATGATATTAGCGTTCTGCGAGACGGACAAAAGCCCGGAGTCGGAGGCAGTACCGAAGTAGCGCTTTCCTATACGTTGACCACATAGTTTCAGAAATCAGGAATACATTCGATATGTTAATACACTTGCCCTTAGCCTTGATCTTGGAGTCAAGCTGGCCGTAGACCACTGGGGAGGCGGCCAAGGCAGTGACAAGCACAGTAGTAGTGAAGCGCATTGTTTTAGAGTAGAGACGAGTGCGGCTGAGTGAAATGGATGGCTGAGCACGGTTTAAGGTAACTAGAAATTTGGCTATCCTTTTATATGATTGAGCTCCATATATGCGGAGAAATGGCCAACAAGCTACAGACACTACATGCGCAACAGAAGTGTTGCACTAGGGGTGCAAGTGCAAAGAGAAGCGCATATTGCGGCGCCAAGCACCTGGTCAGGTCACGAGAATACAAGTACCTCACTAAACTTGTGTAGTAAGACCGGAGCTTTAGCAAAATGGAGTTATACTGACGGTTCGATGGGCAATACGCCCAGGACCGTAGCACTACCGTTGCTCCAGTGACCACATATCACAGCTTGGATAAATGTTCAAGCCAGAATTTTGTGTGTGTAAGGTAAAAGTCATCATTGAGCTTCCGAATGGATAGCACGCGCGGAGCAGGGGAGAAATCCCCATGGGGAAAGTTCAATCAAGCGGTTCAGCAATGTATGGCTTCCACTAGAGTCAGAAGCACTTCAGAATCGGCATTCGAGTAAGCGTAATTGAATTTGAGGATAGTGTTGCTCAAACGATGTGTCCTCGGTCTAAGTGCGGATCTAGTCTGCAGCGAAAATCAGCCCTCCGTTGTTGCTGGCTAGTATCCCTGTTTCGATTTGCGGAAGCGATTGGCCTCTGCCTGATGACTTTAGTCTCCGCATGACTGTTAGAACATATATCGGTGATGGTTGCCAGCTCAGTATGCGAAGTCCCACGTCTAAACGAGAGTTACGTAACGACGCCAAGCCTCAGCCGAGTAAGCAGTCAACAAGATGTTCTTCTGTATGCACCTGACATGGGAAAGCCTAGCCGGGAAATTCCAAGTTCGTTGTATATTAGCCTAATGTATTCAGCCTACCTGTCCGTCCTACGGCAATCCAGGCAGGCCCAGTAGAGCCGTTTCGCTTCAGGCACTTGAAGATGTACACGTTTTTCACGTTGGAGACCAACGTGCGCTTGATTTATCGCGTATGAGCTTTTTCTAAATATTTAGTCTTTCGAATACACGCCTTAAATATACCAAGCATGATTTCCAAAAAAACCACAGCTGCATACATCAGCTTGTTAATGGATGCAAATCCACCTCGTGTAACGACAGGACCCCCCGTAACTCAGCCGGATAAAATCCGTTCTAATCTAACAGCAAGAACCCATGCAAATTTCTAACAAGACCACCCTGGAAAGCGGAGGCTGCTCGGTACTTTGTCTTTGGATGAGGATAAACGATTCAGCCAACCAGCCGTTCGGGCGGTTTATATTCGGCTAAAATACAAAGTAACCTTGCGGCAAAATCCTAGCTCTCAGTTTTTTGGGCCTCGTTCATATTCTTAATACCTACAGCTGACCAAACAAGAAGAACTCCAACATAACCACCGATCAGACAACTCGATTTACATGAAGTCGTCCTCCAACGCAATGCCTTTCTTCTTCTCTTTCGGCCCGTCCTCATCTTCTTCCTCTTCATCATCAGCTCCGGTAAATAGGTTATCGTATGATCGCGCAACTTTGTCGGCCTCGCGCTGTCTTGCCTGCTCAGCATCAATTTTTTTCTAACCCCCAGGATTCATTATTCCAGCATCTCTATACATCATTCTAGAAAATAATAACTTACCTTTTCGAGAGCCGCGGCCTTGCGCTTGGCTGACTCGGCTTTAATTCGATCAACTTTCTCCTGCTCGTGATCGACGTCGCGTACGACTTTGGTCTTGCTCAGTCGGTTCACAATCGCGTTCACTCGTTCAGGGACGTGTACTGACGGGAGGGACGAGTTTAGGCTTTGCTCTCGAAAGCAGAGGTAAAGCGAATCAATTACCTCGCTTGACCTACAACTAGTTGGAGTGATTCTGGATGTTATGGGACCGAGTATGGGCGAGCAGAACTTACCCGATCGTTTCGGTGAAAAGAAACTTGACCAACAGCCATGTCACCTGTTTTCTATAGTTTCCAAGCGATTTAGCTCCAGTCGCTAAATGGATGAATAAGAGATACCTTCAAATTATCCCATGGCGTATATATGATTGCCAAGTTGTCCTTCTTGTTCCCTAAGCATACCCAGCGTTATTGGAAGAATCTTATGAGTGCAAAAATGCGCACCTTCGATCGAATTTGCCTGAGTAATCCATCTAATAAGATCAGATTACAACACTCGACAAAAGAACGTTGGGTCGCACCTTGACTAGCTGCGCACAATCTACCAACAAATTTTGAGGTATAGTTTCCCAAGATTCGATTGTTGGAGGAAGCCGCAAGTATACGTGCGCAGAAGATAGCTGCGGTGATGATTAGAAACTGGGCGCTCATTCGAGGCAAGTAATTCCTTCTTACCTTGTCGACGTGGAACCATACATCCTGTGGCCATCCGTATCGAATAAGATCCTCGTCTAGGGAAGCGTTAGTTTAGTTCAATATAGTGCAATGTCACAATTCCGTGCTCTAAGACTCACTTTCCTCCTTGTCCTTACCCATATAGATTATCGCTGGAGGGTCGACGGCTGCAAGCGTCGGATTAGCGTATTAGAAGCAGTTCAATAAGCGCAAGAAGATAAAACTCACCTGTAGATGTATAAAATTGCACCATCGTAGATTTGTTGAAGCTTTGGCAGTGTCTGGGTGGTTGAGGCGGGTACACACGTGACCCAGGGGGCCACGGAATTAGCGCTGTTCCTTGATTGAAAAGCTTCTATTTAGTGGGCCCTTGCTGCAAGAGTCAAAGCCAAATCGTCTATGGACTCGTCAACCAACTTGGTTGAACCCCATCTTAGAGGCTCTCGTCTCAGTCACTACCGAACAGCTCTAATATAGCCACAGTCTAGTTTTATTGTCGACTCATTTTTGATAGACTCTTCTTCCTCAACGCTTGCATTCATCCTCGATGCTGCTATCTCTCGACGTGAAGATGTTCATGCAACCCCGACTATCGCAGATGTATTGTTGATCTAAACCACTCTATTAGCCCTTCCACAATCACCTCCAACAACTGGTCTTGACAACAGAATTTATTCTAATAGCACCTTGGCTCATTATGCCCAGTTGCAAATCCCGGAGACAGCTTCTCCCTTATGTACTTGATCGTCATTTCAGTTTCGAGGCTGAACCACTTAATTCAGCATTATTTTCAGGTACTTCGGGCTCGTGATTAGCGGTACCCTTCCTATTGCAGAGGTACTCAATCATTGATGTTTGCGCACCTTCCTTACGACCGACGTGATTATATCAATGTAGGCTGGCACTTTCTTGCGACAACATACAATGTCAAAAATCTTGGCACCTTTAATGTAAATCATACCCTCCATATGCATTCTATTGTACTCCTGATCTATGCCAATTTCAGTCGTGTAGGATCAATCTATAAGCGTGCCACTTGAAGACCATACGTACGTTCGAGATGCTATTTCGCCTACTTGACCTCCCAGGCGGTCAACTCACAGTCCAAATGCTCACCGGTGGTATGGCAGCAAATAACGTCCTGGGAATTGGGGTGAACGTGGCTGACTTAAGCAACGAAGCCAAAAGGGGGGTATTTATATTAAAGTCGGAGCCACGGTTAAAAGAGGCTAAAGCAGGCAAAAAATGGAAAGAGGGGGACGGCGTGGCCGTAGTCTTGAGTCATGGAGAGATCGGCAATGTGAGCGCAAGGTTTGATCTCGACTATATCATCTTCATCAAAGTTAATGATTCATTCTCAAGGAAAGGGTTACCTCGGACGTTGTAGTAGTGCGTAAACTGTACGACAAGTACAATATTTAGCTAGATATCAATGCAGGTACAAATTGCGTTTCTCCCTTAAGAGGAAGTTTAACTTTTTGAGTATCTTCGCCTTCGGCGCATTTGCTTGAACCGTTCCTGACTTCGCCTTCATAGGCAAACACCTTGGACCCGTGGGTTACATGACCTCTAATGATTAGCTCGTATCCCCCTTTTCTCCCTATCATCTCAACCAAATCATCCTCCAAGCTATAAATGGGTCCATATCCCACACAATTGTGGACTCTTACTTTCTCGCTTCCTCTCACTGAGACAGCCCGTTTTTGGTCCTTCTACTTGCGCCGCTCTACCCACATACCTTGCGCTACCTCCTCCCCCAATTGATCGAGCTCTTGATATCGCAGCCCCGATAACAATCCCAGCGCCTCGACATTTGGGAACCGAGAGCTCACACAGATTAAAAGCTTTGTCTCTGTTTTGTGGGCTTGTATCGATGGGAAAGCAGAGATATGTTAAGCCCATCACGTAGGATGTCCTCCGCTCTGGTGGCTTGCTCTATTTTCTTGGCTTTGGCTCGTGAAGGTTGACCCTGTGTTTATGTAGCACGTTAATATTGAATGCAAAAAGGAAAAGAAAAAGCTTATCACTTGGGATATAGCGTTTACGGGTAAGCGAATGAATATATGCCAGGCCTGGATCGAAATGGCACGAGGATCTGAATGCCAACATGGGACTCGTTCGGAGAAAGGCGAACTTGAACGTTGTGCTTTTCCGAGCGAAGGGAGGGTGTGGTTACACTTGGGCTTGAAAGACCGGCGAGTGGAATCGAGTTAGCCTAGGCGATTAAATAGATGAAGCGCGTGTACGGGTTTCCCGGCGTTGGAGGGCTATGAGGCTCGCAGGAGTGTCGAGCTGGATGATGAGGTAGAGTGCGAGGGAGAAGGGAAAGCTTCATATTGCTGTCGGACTTTTGGAAGAGGTTAAGTGGTCCAAGCGGAAATTGCTGCTGCTAGGAAATTATGCTAAATATATAATAGATTATTCTCGAAGCAAACGAGTGTAGTAGAAAGAGTGCTATTTCAGGCCATAGACTTTGATGGCATAGACAGGTCTTCGAGAGTGATGCTTGCCATCTACTAGCATACTAAGGGCAAAGACATAGCCAGAGAGTAGTTCACGCACCGTCTCTTGAACCTGTTTTGCTGTCGGGCGGGATGCGGGCTCGAAGCTCCAGCAACTGGTGAGTAGGGCCCACAAGGCAGTGCCCCCAGTCGTAATTGGTATATGCTGCTCCGGCCGCGTAGGGTGCCGTTTATTGATCACAGCATGCATTACTTGAAGGTCTCTAAGTTTGGGAAACGGTATAGCTCCAGTGATTACCTCCTGTTAAAACTGATAAGAATAAGCTGGTGCATACACTTTGAAAACATACCAAGATCGTCTGATTATTAGTAAAGTAAGTGACTTTTGTACTTGAGTGGATTTATGTGGGTGCTTACCATCCCAAGTGCATACGCATCAGCCTCGGTGCTGTAGGAACCTTGGTCCAGGAGCTCAGGTGCCTATATCAAGATAAGGGTGGTGAATTAGACTGTACAAAAAATAAACAACCTACAGTCCACCGAGGAGATAGGCTCTTATTTGATGTAGTGTATGTGAACTTTAGACTCCGCTCGTGCAATGTGGAGTTGCCGAAATCCGTCAACAATGGCTCATAGGTATCGGACATCAAGACATTTGCCTAAAAGCATTGTTAGAATAGAGCTTTGAAGATTTATTTGACTGTTCTTACGCCTTTAAGATCACCATGAACCTATTTTAGGGTCAATGATGAGTGACTGTAAACCTAGATCATGCCAGCCCTTCACGACTCACGACGCCAAATCCATGCAAAAACGCCAGCCCCTCAGCTATTCTCATGCACTAGACAATCGCGAATCGGTCACTGTACTAGACTGCTCAGATACTACACGCACCAATGAAATTCGATTCAATCCAGGATATTTTGCTAAGCATATTGGTAAGGTGCCACTTTTAGCCCAGGGAGAGATCATAGCTATTTGGCCGCGGAATAGTGCTAGCCCCAAGAACTTCAGGACGTAAGGATGGTCAAGCTTCGACCACGTGTGGATCTCTTTTGCTGCATGCTAAATCAGGAACGCCAGTTCAGAGATGGTACTAGATCTTTGAAGATTGATCTCACTTTTAGGTGTTTTTGATGCTCGCCAGAGTCCATGTCCGCCATGATCCTCATACATTTGATTGCCACTGTGGAGCCGCTTTTCAGCCTACCACAGTAAACATCTCCGAACCCGCCCGATGAGACCGGATATTCACCGCAAGCGGATTTGTCCAATTCATGAGTCATATCTTGACACCCGTGTTGGACAAGGGCAGCTATAACGCTGGATAAGGGCTGTAATAACAGTTAGCTACAACTTAGCCATTCCGCTCAAACTCACTGTAACTCCTCCTATCACATATGACCTAGTTGAGCTGCTTTCACCTTCCTGAGGAGTATCAGGTATATTTTGAGAAATGTCACCCTCCAAGTTTTTTCGTGGCAATTTAATCTGTTCATTATGGATCAAATCAGATATGAATGCGACACTTACGCTCAGATTACCCTGAAGGTAAGTGGACGTTACCTTATCAGTCCTAGAGTCGTTAGCATCGTCAGGCAAGCTTCGTTTTCTCACGATGCTGTTCGACTGCCCCCCCTCGTCAATTTTATTTACTCCACGTCCAGGAAGACCTACTGCATCTAGGTAAGAGAACTGAGCGGATTCCATCAAACTTCTGAGTGCTACACGTCTACGTTTGTCGGCTATGACTGGGTCGTGCCAGTAATTTGATAGCGATTGAAGTAGCTCGTTGTATGCACTTTGACCTGGGTTATGAATACCACCGCGGGACTGAGAACGATCGTCGCAATCAGCCAGATAGTGCCGAAGCTGCGAGTGAAGCTTATAGGCAAAGTCCAGAGAAATAGACCTTGTATCGGAAAATATAGACCTAATGAGAGAGATGATCACGGTTTAAGATTGAACTATGCACACCCAAAATGAAGATCCGTGACCATGAGATCAATGTATTGTAATATAGTCTGGTCTTCCCGGAACTTGGACTTAAGATGCTCGAGCTGTGAGAGACCACGCTGGAGTTCCAGAATACGCTCCTGATGTTCTGGTTGATTGGATGTTTTCTGGGGGAGTGAACGAATGAGCACGGAAGAGGTGTCAGGTATGGGGCTGTCGATGGAATCAGGGCCCTCCTTGAAAATGTTGGGATCCTTGTTTGATAATCCATAGAACCAGGAAATGTGAGCTCACGGGTACATCAGTATCATCCATTAATTGAGGCTGAAGTTGGCCAGTATGTTGATTGCTGTTGGTCCCTTCAAATATGAAGCAGAACAGAGAAACAGACAGGTGGCTAACGTATTGGAAAATAATTTGACGCCAGGGCTGTGCCAAGTTTCCGACAGAACAAAAAGAAGGCAGCAAGCCGAAGTTAAGCGCTTATGTCGAACTGAGCTAGCATTGCGGCGAGACAAAGATGTTCGATCTCGACGTTGTATCGATCTCGACGTTTTGCTGATGATGATTACAAACCGTCTCGATATGAGCCGACGAGACCCGGTAATACAGGGAGAAAGGCCAGTCACATGTAGTTCCCACCCAAAGCTATGCTCACAGTGCGCACTCACAACCCCGCCTTGAATTTGAACAGGGCGTAGCATTGGCGAAAGACTTCAAAATGAGGTTGGAGCATAGTATTTGATCCTCCAGCTTACAACTATATGTCATCTGGTCCTAGAATATGGTATGCGATGTGTTCAGCTATTTCGTTTCAGTTACATACTAAATTTAGTTATATTCAGACACGATTGACAAAGTCCTTCGAGATAGAGATTGTCTCGATGCCAAAAATCTTGAGTTCTTGTGCAAGCTAGATAGAGCGAGAGGCTGGGAGAGAAGCTCCCAATGACTGCTATCAGCTAGACTGAATATGTAGTCGAACAAAGAGAAACCCAAGAGCTTATGGATAAAGTGGATGCAGATGACTGGATGAAAGCGGCCGGTGAAAGACGCGTAGGTATTGGCCATTCAGGCGCGGGGCCTGTTTCTACATCTGCAACGCGGCGTGGCGTGTATACTGAGGCTGAAAACGGCTTACCTAATCCTAAATTCTTTCTGCTGGCAAGCACCATCAGAGCATTTCGTCCAGGATTAAGAGGCTATTGAAGCCGTAAGAGCGCTGGAGGTCATTTTCCGTCCGTAGCGCTTCTCAGAGCCTCGAGGAGCTACGGGCAGAGCTGAAGCTAAATAAACGTGCCAAAAATTTTGCATAAAAAGGTCGGTAATCAATCCCGCGTCAAAAATTACCCCAGATCGCGATGGATGGATGCACGGACGGGCTACGTGCAAAGATTGTTGAGGTTGACGAGCATGGAAAATCTGGTGTAGGGAGTGAAACGGATAGGCTTTATCCGGATGTTATCCGGATAGGCAACCGCAGGTGGTATCCGGATATGATGACTGTATACGCGGATGAAATTGAAATAAGTAGCGCGGATGGTTCGCTTGCGCGGATAAGCGAAGGCAGTGCTTCGGGATGGGCGGGCCTTGTGGTGGAGCGCCGCATAATGTTTGGGCAAGGTGTACCGAGTCCACAGTGCAGCACCAAAATCATTTCAAAAATGAATAAAAGTACGATTGGCTCACACGTTAACTGGCTTCAGGCTTGCGTGCTCGAAACTTGGGAGTTATTCAGGCAGTGAGTGAGCTTTGCATATAGATGCATGCACCTGAGAAACAGAAGGCTAGCGCAAATAACACCTTCTGATGTTTTCAAGGCCGCCTGAGCCTTCTTGGTCATTGGCTGTTCGTCGTCCAGCTCGGCCCGAGCCTTCACTCAAACGTGCAAATCGTTGTAAGAGTACAAACGCCATGGCCGACGCTTAGGCAGGTGATCAAACATCTGCATTATTAGATGTTGGCCCGGCCGTTTCAAGTTCACTCCTGGTATGAATCGTCACTACTCCCTAGCCCCGACAATGCTACTCAAAGGCTAGAAAAACACATGTAGATCATGTCATGTAATACATGCATGCAATTACCAACGAATTTCATGGCCGCACGGATATAGTGGCTGTGTTATCCGGATTCGATCCGGCTGCGCTTAGTATCTGCGGATTCATCCACGCGGCTATCCGGATTATCCGTTTCAATCCCTACTCCATCCGCCCACACCTTCCGATACAGCTCTGGTGGAGCAGTTCTTGCCATAGACTACGCACTCATTGCCCTAAGGGTTTTTTTCTGATACATAACTGATTGTAGATATTCTTATACAGAACAAACGGTCGGTTTACGAACGGTACATTTATTTACAATTACAGTATTTGGTCTGACAATGTTAATTTCGGCGCCTCGGCCCCGCCCATAGCTCCCAGAGGCTCTGAGAAGTGCTACAAAAGGAGAATGACCTCCAGCGCTCTTACGGCTTCAACAGCCTCTCAATCCTGGACGAATTGCCCTGATGACGCTCGCACATTCGCTATCTTCCAACGCGATCATCTCGATTCCTCCGTACCTTTCTCTTCGCCCTTCCGCCCAGGCTTCTGTATTTCCGAAATGAGCAACCAGTGTGCACCAGGACTGCTCCAATTGCGCGTCGAGCGTTTTGTCCCCAAATCACGATGACATGTATTGTACCGTGCATCCTGAAGTCCAAAATGCAAGTTGATGGAAGATACCATGCAAATATGGGGTGATCATAAGACACACAGTTGTACCTAGGCCCAGCGGAACATGGCGGCGGGCGTGCCATGCCTAAGCCAGGTGGGTTACTATTGAACACGTTTGAGAGCATGATACTTCGACATGACCCTCGCTAGGCGCTGCTCCTTTTGGGAGCTGGACAAGGAAGGAGTTGGGGAATTTCTGAGCAGCACGAGGCATGGCTAGCAGGATGAAGAGTTCATCGGGTGTAAGGGGGTCATTGGACGATGGTCCGAAATTTCCCGGCGGGCGCGAAGCAGCTCAGGCTGACATAGTAAGTCGTAGATGGGGCCGAAGGCAAAACTAAAGGGCAAACGAATATTCCTTTAACAAAGGTCGTTCGTCGATTGTCGATCTAGAGCCGAGTAGAACTCATCACAGTTCACTCCTGAATATTCAAAGGCTAGTCTGCCAGGATACCAGCAGAGTGAATAACGGGACAGTGGCGGATAAAATTAGAATAAGAACGGATCGGAGGTGGGTAGGCACTCATCTCAACATGTCAATTTTGTCTAATAGAGTATCAGCGTTATTTCAAGTTATGTCTCACTCACAGGGGGACACTAACACATCAGCATATTTTACAGGGTAGCTTCTTAGTCTGTAGCAGGTATGTGCTCTTTTGGTGGCTTTGGTTGCCGTGTATGATTCGTGATGTTAGTTGGTTAGATGCTGGTAGGTCTAGCAACCAGTGCTTTGCCAGTAATAACTTCAGTAATTCGAATGAGATGATTTGATAGATGATACCAATAGACATATCAGGGTGGGTCAGAAACCATCAAAGTAGATAACATGAGCCCGCAAGTTGAAATACGTACCATTTCAAGTGCATGCGCATCACCTTATACACTGTAGAAATGTTCATCTAACGGTTTAAGCATTTAGGTCAAGAATCTATTTAACGAATAACCACAATTTCTCAAGAAACACATTCTCGCAGGTATCTTCAACAAGCCAGCTCATCTTATCTTTTTGTTCAGTCCTTTGAACAATACAAGCGGTACCAATAAGCTTAGAGCCATAACTGAAGCTTCTTAATCCTCGTTGAACCCATCGTACTATGGCGTGATCCATAATCCGAGACATTTAATACAGGGAAGGATAACTGATCCACTGGAGCGATTGTGTTCATTACAAAACCAATAAAGATATACATGCATAGACAAACAAAGAGCGCCGCAGGTGAGAAGAGAAAAGAAATAGAAGTAGAAAAGACAGAAAAATCCCTAGACTATTCTAGCAAATTGGTTGACCAAAAGAGAAGGCCTTATATCATGTGGGCTAGGAGTTAGCGAGGCGCGCATACATGTTGCCGAGCGAAGAAAAAATATTTCCCTCGTGCACGCTCGCTTGCATGCCGGGTTTTTTCAGTCTTAAAATCTATACAAAAGCTGGCTAGATACCACGGAATATTGTGCTTAGTCTACTTACAATAAACCATAAGTAAAGTAGGTTAAGACGTCGCTTCGCAACATATTCGGTTTGTCTTATGTCATTTGTCTTTGTTCGCTAGGTACAGTACACCGCTAGGACCACTATGTTACTAACTCCTTTTGTGTTTGCATATATGGGAGCCTTGCATCCACTCGGATTGGAAGTGATAGCAAATATCAACACACTCTACAAGGTGAGGGTTCTTTTTACGAAACTATATAAAATACAGACTACCCAGACACATAAACCACAGAATATGAACAGTGCCCCGAGCCCTAGTAATTCTACGGCTCCTGGAGCAGTGGTCAATTTGTGAGTGCGGATCACACTTATCCTAACCGGTGAGGGTTTTGCTCACGTTCAACCAGGCAATACGCATCACCAGACGTTGCCGCTCCGGTTTACGACGAGATGAACGAGCTCGAGCAGATGCTACACAGGATAAATATTTTGAATAAACAGATTTTTGCACCTTCATTGGAGGCTATTCCCAGTTTGTTCGAATTTTGGAAAAAGGAGGTTATAGACATAGTCAACATGTACAAGTTATAGCGAGTTGTTACAATGAAATTGATTGCTTTGGCTGTTGTCATGTAACGGCCATGTTCTATGTAAGATATCACACATATAGGGGCATTCCGCCGTTTGTCTGTCTAGGCGCGGACCTGAAGCTTTTCTATATGTAAGTGTTATAGAGGGTTAGGTTTATTTTCACAACAGCGAACTTGAAATCGTCGATCTCTGTGAGGATGAGAGTTTCCCTACGATGTAATGGCACCATATATAGAAAGGATAACTTTTTTGCTGAAATTCAATCGTTGAACCAAATAGAGTGCGTCTGATCGGCGCCAGAGTCCTCGTGATTCCATATTTAAATCTTACACAAGAACATCAAGCAATGACCGCCTGAAACCCCCTCAGCACTGTCTTGGCAATATAGGTCGATCGTATACTTTCTTGACTATATGCTGTCAGAATTATCGAGGCCAAGAAATAAACCACGAGGATAACGATGGGATAGTGAGATGAGCATCTCGGCGCGATCTCCGAACGCTCGGAATCGGGCGGGTTCTCGCCTATCGCGGGGATTGGCACAGGGCTGAATCGAGCTTATCGATATAGTGTTTCTCACGTGCGTGTTTTCGCGCGTGGTGAGCATAGCTTCGGGTCCAGGCTGCCTTTGAAAGGGGAGCGCGGCTTGCATTTACAGCACCACAGATATCTGCGCAATGACGTCCGGCCTGACGTCGACGGTTCTCGCAACGATCGTCGGGATTAATTAAGTGATTTGTGTATTTTTTGACGTAGATCGTCAGTGGAGTAATTTTGGTCTGGAGGCAGACTCCTACCCATCCTCTAAGTTCACGTGATTCAGGGTGAATGGCAGGGTCCTCTTCACGCCTTGCGTGAACTAGAGACTGGCACAAAATGTTTGTTTAT
>JAYRCO010000022.1:0-77694 GCA_037042815.1 Ceratobasidium papillatum | reverse complement strand
CTGAATTAAACTAGAAAGAGTTAAAAGGGAATAATCATTACGATAACAGGGTACTAATTCGTAGTAATACACAGATATACTCAGGCAGAAATCAAAAGTCATTTTGTGTTACATAAAATCATTAGACTCGGCCTGCCTCTGCACGGCCTAGAGGACCTCCGCCGTGGTGAGCACCATTGCCATTACCCAAGCCCATTCCATTGCCCATCCCCATTCCCCCACCCATTCCACGCCCGGCCCCGCCCGCTCCACCATTAGCAGATGCGTCGAAAGGTGCACCGTTCACGCCCTCAAACGCGTCCCATCCCCAACCACCCTCGCGAGTGAATGGCAACATATCATTTGCAGCCTGGGGTGCGTAATTGAACGATGGGCCCATGTTCGCATCACCGGTTGAAGACGGGCGGCGAAGGAAGAGCGAGGTTGTACGTGGGAGACGAATGTGGTTGAAACGGAAGTCCCAGACGGAGGCAAAGGTCATACGGAAGGCAACGATAGCAGTGCAAGTACCAATGATTCCGCCCGCAAGAACATCGTACCAGTTGTGGACTAGGAGAGGGACCAAAGTCAGGGCATGCCATGAACTGAGGAGGTATGACACTTACATTCGTCGATTGTGAGCGCACCAGCAATCAAGCAAGCACCAAGTACAGGCGCGAAGAACAGAATCATCTTCCAAAACGCAGGGCTATGCGCGCTCATGACCTTAAGCTGGGCATTGAAATACAGCGAGAGGTAGATCAACCCTGCAAAGCCTGCAGTTGAGTGGCCAGACGGCATTGATTCGAGCGAGTCGTTGATCTGCTTCTCGTCGCCTGTGCACACGCTCCGGTCGTACATGATCAACTCAAAGCCATTACCATGCTGCGCGCCGGAGGTTGGGACGTTCGGTTTGCATACAGCGAGGAAGTGAGGACGAAGACCACCAATGAGCCATTTAATGAATACTTGAAAGACGGCAGCAGTGACTGAAACAGGTGTAAGTTGACTTAATATAGGAGCTCAAAGTGGGGACGTACTGAGAGACATGAGGAGCCCCATAGTTGTGCAGAGGAGATCTTCGATGCTCCGCCGGCGAGCCTGGAAGAGGCAGAAAAAGAAGAAGGGAGCAATGAACGCAATGAGAGCCGCGAGCCAAATTGGAATAATTTCCTTGCGCAAGGGGTATGCGAATTGAGGCTATAACAGCGCATATAAGTATATGGGATATACGTCAAAGTTAAAATAGAGGAATACTAACATATACGATCTCGCCCGAATCATAGTAGATTGGGAACGAGCGCGACGGAGCCGGCCTTGCCATGTAGACGCCAAGGCCAACGGCTAAATTTAGAGCAAATGAGCAAAGGCATAATCACGTCGAATGTTCAAAACTTACCACCCATAGCAGCCATAGTAATCAAGTCTACACCATAAAGCCTAAGCCAACGCCCGAAGGAAAATGAGCGATGGCCGTAACCTTCGCCTGCACCGGGATGGGCAGCGGCTTTCTCCTGGGCACGGGGACCGTTGCGGCGGAACATGTTGGCTAGCTTGGGAGGGTAGGGGATGCAGACAGGCCTTAAGTTTCTAGCCCTTTTATTATGCCCAGCGTAACAACATGATGTCTTTCGCTGACGTCGCTCCCGTAAAAATAGACACTCTTACCCCTACGTCATTGAAACCACGTGGCTGCGGATAAGCGCCTGACGTTAGTTTGCCCCTGTGTGCCGTGAATTTACGCCTTTATTGATTCCTCGTCGTACCCCTAGCCGGCAATGACATCATGCGCGGATCTTCTTGCACGAGAACTTACGGCGCAATATATGCTCCAGGTATGCATGAGGCTTCTTGCACAAGTTCTTGCAGAGAGAAGGCGAGCGCAAACTGCCTTGAATGTTTTGTTTGGATGTTGTTGTTTTTTCAGCGGGGTGCAAATTACTAGATGTGCATACCTTTATTGGAACTATCCAATTCTCACTTGCAGGATAATTTTCGCAGCGCTGACCAAACAATGAACGAGCAAAGTCCGGCTCGTGGTCGCGGGCCGCGTGGTTTTGATAATGATATACAACCACTTGTATCGTCAAGCGCAGGTTATTGATCGTAGAGCTAGATGTGGGCATGGTACAACGAGAATGCTGGGCTCGCGGGGCTGAAAGACGAGAATGTCACAGCAAAACTGGCTGTCGCAGACATGTGTAATTGGGCAATGGTTTGCTACCTCCTTGTGAGAATCCAAACCAAGCTTTACTTTATCGGGGCTCAGTCAAACTGCATGCGTTCTTGATACGAGTTGAGAAGCCTATGATTAGCAAGAATATCGGGTCGATCATTTTGTATCTTGCGTAAATTACTAGATTACCGCAAGCCTGATCGCTACCGGGCGGCCTAGCAAAGGGTCAAGCGATCCGGTGATGTTGGTGCCAGTCTGTACGACAAGGACCTCAGCCAAAAAGAAGCCTTGACCGAATAGCCCTAAAAGTTCAACAGTAACGACTAAGTTATCGTGTGAGAGCACAAGCTACCTGAGGGCTACGTTAACAGCATTTTTTGGGCACCCGTACATCAGTTTCAAAGAGACAAGCCGCCCGAGTGTTGATCAATATGTGGACCGACGATGGCCGACAAGCAATGGAATTAGTCTCTAGTTATTAAGAATTAACTCACAAACCTAGGGATTTAGAGATCCGTCAAGCACTCACTTACAGGTTTCTGAGAGGCGCACAACACTACTAAATATCGCCAACTACTTACTTGGACGATCCCGTGGTTGAGCCAATAAGGTGGGTTTAACCTGAAAAAGATGCAGTTTAAGCATAGTCCAGCTCTTCATTGTGGGCCTTTTTGAATGAAAAGTAACGTAGCATTGCGCGAACTGAAAACACTTGTTCTAGCCTTCATATATGCGCTAGGTTGTGTGGAGCGAGTGATTTGTTTGATTATTAAGAATTTACCATCCATCATACCAACAAAATGGAACTAAAGACGAGGGGTTTTTTCTAGATAAAATTTCTCCATATTACTTCGCAGCCGCCTCGACTGCGCTAACGAAGCTCGACCAATACGAGGGAAACGAATCGTACGGATTCTCATTATTGGCCTCGACATCATCAGTGATGTAAACAGCGCCAATCTTGCTGGTTTTCACGATCTGGTTAATGGTGCTTGAAGGCAACGCCGACCCACTGTCGTGTAGAATCACAGCCTGTTTGGAAGCGGGAGTCGAGGTGCCAATCGTGTAATCGCTGGAGCTGTAGCATATTTGTAAGTTCTGGGCTATAAAGATGTCGATATAGTAAGGACTAACCTAAACTGGCTGAAGTACTTTTCCACAGTTACGATCTGGTCCGCAAAGCCATAATATCCTGCAGCAATGGCAGATGTACCTGGATTAAGGGTAACCTGTCGGAGGCCTGGTCAATGATGTTGTCAGGGCACCGAAAGCGAACCATCTACTCACAAATGCATTTGGAATTTGAGCCCTCGCATAACTAGCATATCCTGAGTACACATTCTGCAAGGAGCTTTGATACGGAGTCTCGTCGAAGAATATTCCACTCGGGCGGTACGCCGATCCCCATTGAGCATATGTATGCACATCTTGCTGGACATCAGACTGTGCTCGGTTGCCGTAGCTAGTCGACACGTATGCGATAACCTTGACATTGGGGTTCGACGAAGGACGGAGCTTGGGAACACATGCTTGGTAGTTGGCGTCGGGCTGAACATTTACGCCACCTGGGCCACTGTTGGGGTTGATAATCCAGTAGAAGGGGAGTGTGGGATGTGCTGCGGCACTGTTGTGCAAAGAGTTATGAAGTGCGGTAAGAATATGTGGCAACAACAAAGCTTGGCATTTAGGTGCGAGAAGAACTCACGCTGAGATTGCATTGGACCAGTTAGCGCAATTGTCTCCTGGATAAATGTACAACGGGAAGATGACCCCTGACGCAAGAGCAGCTCGAGTAATCAACATGTTGAGAAATGCGACCAGTGAGTATACGACTGTCTAGGGAAATGGTGTTTGAATTACTACAACCTCCTCTCATGTCGAAGCGGACAGTTTTATATGCCAAAAGAAAATCACACCATCTGATACGCGACGTGTCGTGTTGTCTACGAGACGTGCTTGCCGACATCGAGGCGCGCCGACATGTCCGCTTGAGCACTCCGGGTAACCCGGAAAGCACGTTTTTGTGAGTAAACGAAGTAGTCTGATGGGGTATGGTCGCACGGTCCGGCTTCGTTAACTCAACAACGGATGCCGCATCATGATGGAAGAAATCGGCTGCAGTATTGGCTCGAATCGCATTTATACAGCGCACGTTGGCAGTGGAGAGCGATCCACGCGAAGCATACACCAATACAAGGTATCCTAAAATATGTGAACTTTTGATACATTCTGACACCATAAACGCGCATATAGTGACGCCCCTGAGTAGTAAAACAAATACTGACCAGACGAAACGAATTAGCTTAATTCGCAGTCTTGACCATAGTCATCAACAGTGTAGACTTATAGTTAGCCAACTGTTCCGATGCGCCCAGCATATTAAATATGCCTTCTTCTTCCGATGCAAATATAAGCGGTCGCCATCCGTCTGCGTTGTGGTCGCCTATAATAACCTGTGCAAGCATAGGCTATTAGCTGGTCCCCGCCATGAAAGGAGTGGCATTACCTTCGCCTCTACAAGTAGCTCTAGTGCAAGGACCTCCAACGAAGCCCAGTGAGCATGGTCGACTGGCGCTAAACGGGCAACAGATCTCGCTGGGTCCCAACCTCGTTCAACCCCGGCGATGGCACTTTCAACTTCGTCTCTAGTGGTAACTCCATCAACCATAGTATCTGCTAGTACACCAATAGTTGGCGCCTTTGGAGGGCGCGAAGGCTCGTTTGTAATATCTTTCATAAAAACTTCAATGAACGCCCCATGTGGTTGAGTTAAGAGCTTGAACCGGGGATGTCGTGACATTAGCCTGATTATATGAGCTTGTTAGCAGGTTCGTATGACAAAGTTTGCGTTAGCTTACTCCTTGCGCTTACGCTCTTCGTCGAGTTTCTTTGCCCAATAGTATGGATCGCTATTCGTCAAATGTCAAGAACGGCTATTAAATAAACGTACAAGATTTCTGTATCTTACCTTTTCTTTTTGATTGGTTTGTTGCCCCCACTCAGTAAAGAGTTGGAGCCACCAAATATGCTGAGAACTGGTCTGAAAATCAATCGAGTTGGCTCGGTTTCTAACGTTGGAGCATCCAAAACTTACAGTTCTGTTGGTTCTGGCCTTACCGGGGGTCCAGCTTCCTCATCCTCAAAATCGGGTAAATCGTCATCATCTAGAGATTTGGCCAGTAGCTCTTTCAGCGGAGGTGGCGATGGCTTTCTGGGGGGCTCAGGTTTTGGTATGCTCCATTCTGCCGCCATACGAGCCCTCTCATTTGCTTGAGCTACGATCTGTGCGGTTTCTTCGAACAGCCGTTCCTCCTCTGCAATACGCTCTGCTTCTTCGGCCTCATGTAATTCTTCGGCAACCCGCCTAGCCTCTTCAGCTGCCGCCTCTGCCGCTATTTCAGCTCGCTTTTTCGCCTCTTCCAGACGCCGCTCGCGTTCTTTTCGTTGATGCTGCTGCCAATAGATCCCCCCTCGGTGACGAAAGGCGCGGTAGTCCTGAACCTGCATTCTTCTGTCTTGCACAAACGCCTTGCCTCCCTTTTTGAACGTCAAAACTGATCCAATTATTGGACGGATCATAGGTAGAGGCAACGTCAGTGCTTTATCGGCAGTAACAGGTGAGACATGTCGTCGACGAGAGGTAGAACTGAATTCGTCTTGTGAAGGACTAGTACTACGAGGGCGTTTATTGGACGTTGCAGTTGAAAGGGGTACGCGGCTTGGCCTTGCAGGGGATTTAGGTAGCTGGGCAGCCGCAGCGTATCGTACCCTTTTCGCTAACATATATGTTTAGTTTTGGTTGTAGAGAGTTCTCGGGCTCCTTACCGATATATTCCTGTGTGGCTTGAAATATAGAACCCAAGCTAAATTCTCCATCCTCATTTGGTTCGGACACAGGTCTTGGTTGACTTGACCAGAATTCTTCTATTATTTGACTCCCCGCGAATGTCGCCTCTCGTTCCCAGCTAGAGAAGCCATGGCTGAAAGAGAATTTCTTACTGTGTTATAGGAGCAACCTACGTGTTCTCAGAAGGGTCATCAGCAGATCCAACCCACTATATAGAGAGAAAAGGACATTAGATAACCTAGACCCGCTACCAAACCATCGAGAGAGCCTTACTTTCACCTCATAGGTCTAATACGCTCCCTTAGGCTAGTTATTCAGGTGATATTGGGGTTAAATATAATGACGTACAAACTCATACTCTGCTGTCGGATCTTCGGCTTCAACTACTCTGGCGCATTTGATATACTCTAATACGTTTTAGTTTATGATAGCATCTAGTTACATGTAAGGAAAACTTGCCTGGTCTATCTGACATGTTTGTGAGATATAAGTTCCTTCAATCCCTTCCAAGATCAGAGGTATTAAACTAGAAGATTGCGAATTAGTCTGAGCCAATTAAAACAAGCTCCAGTAGTGTTTTCTTTATTATTTCTCGTGATGAGATATTAGCATTGAGAGAACTAGGGCGAGGTAACGGTTGCAGTTGCAGGGCGGTTGATCACGTGACCCATCAGGCGGTTATCGAGTGCCTGGAACTCACAAACAGGGTAGTTTACCAGAGCTAAATAGTATTTGATTCAAGACAACGTAAAGCCAGTCTGTTCGTGCTATAATGTTCGATATGTGTTACGTAGATGACTAGTACTCTCCAAAAGAAGTATGACCCGTCTGTGAAGCATGTGCTCTAGCCTCTTTCTCTCCCTTGAGGCCTTGACCACAAATCTGTTGTTCAAGTGCCTGTCAATATGTATCATTGAATCTTCAAAACAAGAACGAATTACCTCGCACTTCAAATCAAAAGTACTGGTGTTGGTGAACTTTCGAGACGCTCTCAGCTGGGATGCGAGTTTTGCGGCACCCTGAGAAATGTGGTCAGATCCTTCGATTGGGAAAACAGTGGTATGGAAGTCGAGGGGAGCGTCCGGAGTAGGAGCTAGTGAAACTGCGTCGTAGTGGATGCCCGAGTATATAAGTATACATCTGCCAGCAATTTAACTTAGCCTCATCCGCTATGAGTATATGCGTATCCCCACCTGTTGTCATATTTACCCTCCCCAAACTTGTCACAACGTCCGGTTTCCACGTCATAGCTGTCTATTTCTGTACGGAAATGGTCAGAGAATATTGAGAGTTCTATTTCACTACAAGTCAAAATCAAAGACGCGAGAATGCAAAATCGTTTATTCGCACCAATTGCCCCGCCCCAGGTTGTGTCTTTTGATATAGCGCTCATATATGAACCTCGAGGCTGCCTGTGCATGCAGATATAAGTGGCAGCGCGTAGAATAAAGCCCGCATTTACCCTAAAATGGCATCGGAGTAAGTCTCAACATTTTTCTGAATTTCGTTAACAACCACTAAGAAACAGTCAGATTCATTTTTTTTGGGTGGGAGGAGGTGAGGCTACTTACAAGCTCTCATTTTGCCGGCTGCGGACATGTCTTGTTGGAACACTATAGCGATAGATGAAAATAGACAAGAATTATCGTCCGGAACCACCTAATTGCGCCGTTTTAATTCAGTGGACAGGTTCGGGCTGAGCTCATATAACGCACCCACCCTATGCACAAGAGTTCCTGCTACTGTGTCTACATAACCATCTTTGCCAGCGCTAGCTTTCGGCGCCGAGCTTATAGTAGATGCGGTAGGTTGTGTTCTTGGAGTCTGTGCAGGTACCGGCGGCTTGGCACTAGAGGTGGAAGTCGTATTGTTGGTGTTTGTGGTCACTGTAATCTGGTCCCCTCTCTGAAGTCCAAGGGATGATAGTGGTAGTTCGGGTATCAGAGTGAGTGCTTTAGGAGGATAACCAGACTTTACTGTCATTGAGGTTGCATAAATTAGACACAACTCATATCACACATAGAGAACATTAGGCTCACGTTCTTGTTGAGACGGCAATAGACCGCTAAGCTCGTAGATATTTTGCTGCAATGATAGCACCGTCGAGGTGTCCGAGTTTAAATCAACCTGAATGGTCGATACACCTAGGTAAATTGGTTATTTGAGTTTTATGTACGGATTTATAAACTGATACCTTTAGGGTGTCGTACACGAATAGGCACCGACATCGTTGGTGAGAAGGCGGGAGGTAGTATGCGTCAGCGTTTCCTGCAAAGCAGCTGACCGATCTAGGGTCAGGTGACTGCAAACAACCTTTGGCTAAGTACCTACCACGACTAAAGAATGCCCAAAATTACAGCTAGCTTGCTTCCTTTAAATGGTCTTTTCGCTATTGTAAAACCATCTGGTCCTCCATCTATGGCTATACTGGACCGCCTGAAACCGCTGCTCGCCAAGTCAAAATTGCTGGTAGACTTGGAGGAATATGAAAAGGAACTAGCTGAAATGAAAAAGTCAAAGAAAGATAAGAGGCGGCCTAAACGAGGGAGAATGAGCAGGCCGGGTGATAAACCCAAGCTAGGCCAAGGGGGAACTTTGGATCCGCTTGCGGATGGTGTGCTTGGTGAGCTATGTGCTTGAATAAGTCCCCTGTGTGTGACTGAGGCCTTAACAGTACTCGGCGTGAATAAAGGAACAAAGGCTCTAGGGCAGTTCCTCGAGTGTAGCAAGGTTGGTTCAATGCAATGCTTTCGCTTATCTTAAATTGGAACATAAATTAGGAATACCGAACCACTGCCCTGCTAGGATGTGAAACCGATTCATATGACAGTAAAGGGGCGAAAGTCCGCCTAGCTCCATATGCCCATCTTACTCAAGATGATGTTGAACAAGTGTTGAGTCGGTTTAGGGGTGAGATCCAGCAGATGCCGCCAATGTACGCCCCCATTAGTTGAGTTGAAGAGACACTAACTGTGTCTAGCTAGCTTTTCTGCTCTGAAAATGGACGGCAAACCATTGTACGAGTACGCTCGGGAAAATAAGCCCCTCCCACGTCCCATCGAAGCCCGAAAGTGCATCGTCCACGAGCTGGTTCTAGAATCTTGGACCCCTGCTGCAACATCGCCGGAGGACACTACTGGTCATCAATTCTGTTGGCCAGAGAAGGAGATTGGCGAAGAGCAACGCGAAGCGAGAAAACGAGTGACGGAGCTCGTAATCAAGGCTGAAGCAGACGCACATCCAAATGGGGAGCAGCCAGCTGTCGCGAACGCTCTTCAGCAGGATACTGCTGCAACGGAGGCTGTGGGCGATGCGGATCTGCCAGGTCCTCCAGCATTTATTCTTCGAATGTCGGTTTCTTCTGGGACATACGTTCGAAGTATTGTGCACGATATCGGTGTGGCTTTGGGTAGTGCGGCCCACGTAGTAACGTTAACGCGAACTCGTCAAGGAAAATACGCACTTGCTTCGGCGTCTCGACTTACTATAGGCGATGTGGAGACTCAGCAACCCCTACCTTCCGAAGTTGAGCGACCCGACCTCATGGATGGGGACTGCATTAAGTGGGAGGTGTTTGAACGTGCCTTGGAAAGGCTTGAAGGAACTGAGGAAACGATTGAAACCCCAAAGGGCGAGTGGGAAGAGTGGGAGCAGGCAATTATCCAGAGCTGGTCAGAAAATTGATGTGGGAGTATCGGTGAGATTAACAGTTTAGAAATACAGCGTAATCAACTGGTTCTAATGCCATCCCTCACCCACTTCATCCAGCCATCCAAACTCGAACCCCACCCTCCAAACCTTCTCCACTTCCCCTGGCCTTCTTCAGCGTTCTGTTGCTTCCATATATTGACAAATCTCTCACGAACTATGCTGTGTTGCGTCAAGCACCAGAAAAAAATACCCTCTTTTGACCACAGAGTCACGGTAACGCGTTCGATACATCCCGGTGCGCACCCTGGCTCTCCCAAGAATATACGTCTAAATGTGCGCACGAACGTCCGCCAAAAGCTGAGAACCAGTGGTGGATCAAGCCCTGATGAAGTGAAGCTTAGCTATGTATGTTGCGGTAAGTTGTTGAACTAAAACCATACACAATACATCAGTCGCATTATCCTGGACCAGTGTTTTGAGTTGACTCATATAGTCTCCGTCGATTATCCAGCCATTCGAATGAGATGCTAAAAAGGTTTTGACTTCTCGCTTAAATTCTTCGGGATGTTTTTCCTTCCACCCTGGATTCCAGTACACCTCGTCCAAAGGTAGGTGCGGGATGTTCAGCAACTTTGAGAGCTCGACCGCCAAGGTTGTCTAGGTGGTTTAAATATATTACCAAAAACGTATATCATGGTCAACGATTATCAGACCTTCCCTGCCCCACTATTCCCGACAATTGCGATTCTGTATATGCCGTCGCTGTCTCCCAAAAGAGGCTTGGTGTGCTGATGGACAGGTTCTGCCATAGTGACTGGAGGGGGATGGGGATTCAGATGTGTTGATCTTTCTCGCGCATTATAAGCATCGTTTCTGAAAACACGAATCCCCTTAGGCGCTTGCAGAGCTTTTCCGAATGTCGCACTCTACATCAGGGCAGCTCTAGCTCTGCAATCTGAAAAGCTGGCAACCAGCTGACAGACAAACCATTACGGCGTGGATGAGAACGGTCTAAATACAAAGCTGATGGAAGGTCTGATAAGCGACGACGTTTGGAGGCATATGGCGCCAGAGACAGCGTCTATGCATGGCCTCAGCCACAGGGGCAATATATCCTATCCAGGTGGTCATTCAAGTTACAGCATGAGGAGAGCTTAAATCAAAGGTAGATGAGGCTGCTTTTCAGTCGGTCGTCGTGATCCCAAAGCGGCGTTAGAATGTTTGCCGTACGTAAGTGTATATCGTGCGCAATTTCTCGTACCAATGTATCTATGAGATCATCGTCGGCCCTGGAGAGTTTACAACGCTAGGTAGTGTGTCTGAGCATGAAATTGTCTGATTTATGCAGTACCTGAAACAAGATATCTTAGCTAGTAACAAGTCGTAGTCTGAAGCCAGGCTCCATGATCTACTACATTGCTCTCTAGTCATGTAGCTCCCATATGCTGGCAGCCGCTGAGTATCCAAAAGACATCTTCTCTGGGATAGATTAGATTAGTAACCAAGGTCGTGCATGGGCGCCAGAAACGGCGCTACGCCCACGAACGTCGCCGCTTATCCGAGCATCCATCAGCATTACATATCATATATGTCGAAATAATCCATCTATCAGTTGACTATCAGCTTCTCAGCTGGCAGAGCTGGACTGATGTAGAGCGCAACATTTGGAAAAGCCCTGTAAGCGCGTCTCAAATCCAGAAAATAGCGCCGTGTAACACACGCTTGCCCAACCCCCAAACCGACCCAGATCCAGATCAAAGTTATTAGATCGTGTGGTTGAGAATTGGATGTACTAATAGCATAGTTCATATTCCGAACAGCATGCGTTTTTTATTCCAACGGTTCCATACGGCGCAGACAAGCACTATGCATCGGACAACAACATGCACGTGTTTCTTGTTCAATACTCTCACTCTTTATAGTATTATAATAAGCGTCAAAATCGTTGAACTTAGGGTGCCCCACAAACGAGATCCTAAGGAGGTTACGCTGCGAGAGAGGCGACTACGATCTTGAAGATCGCTGTAACGACGGGAGCAGTAACATCTAAACCCCTTCGGTATATAGTAGTACAATCCAAGTTCTTACAACTCGGAAAGGTAAATTTAGCCAAGGAGCGGTTGTAACATGCTAATGGCCGCATGTATGCGTATCAATCTAGGCATCGCGACGTAAATAGGAACACATGCATATTTGGACACTCATCTAAAATTTCCCCGTGAGTATCCAACGAATCGTAATGGTCATTCTCACTGGGTACCTCAAGATATGCCTGCTACTTCTGTTCTATGCTTCAATCAAGTCAAAGGCATTGTGAAAATACCAACAAGCATTTACTCATGCGTGATTGATCGGCTTGATTCTATGAGTCTTCATGGAGCAATTTCTGACTGCTACTCTACCCAGCCCTTTCTTTTAGCACCCGTTTAATTAGCATCAAATCTAGTGGGCCTAGAACACGCTCATGGGATGTTTATGCGTAGTACTTCTTCTACCACAAGTACGTTTTCCCTACTAAAAACATCCACCCGCACTTCACATTTAGCGGCCTCAATCCTATCGTTTCTGTTACAGAACCAGAGCAGTCCAGCTCCAATTCTGGGTCGTATACAGGCTGTCTCGCGCCTATGGTGCAATATATTCCCTTCCGCTTATTTTTACTATGTACTAGCACACTCGTGTCCGATCCGCTAGCTTCAACGCGGTTGTTTGATGGGAGAATCGAGGGAGCTTGCACCTGCGACCTCTAGCCACAAGCGGCTTAATTACTTAAACCAAAATTGTCTACTTATGTCTCATGTCCATAGCCTATGCAGGCCCTCCCCTCCTCAGCCTACTCGTGTACATCAAGCTTTCTGCAGAGCTGGTTAGAAATTGATAGGATGGTATTTGGTAAAGTTAACGGTGCGCAAGAATATAACAATTAGGTGGATCTAATCGTATTCCTTACCCAGTTCATCCAGTTATCCAAACTCGAACCCCACCCTCCAAACCTTCTCCACTTCCCCTTACCTTCTTCAACATCCTGTCGCTTCCATTTGTCGGTAAACCTCTCACGAGCTATGCTGTGATGCGTCAAGCACCACAACAAAATACTGTCTTTTGATCCCAAGGCCTCACTAATACGCTCTTCGCATCCCGGCGCGCATCCTGGCTCCTTCAAGAATATACGTCTAAATGTGCGGACCAGCGTTCGCCAAAAATTGAGGATTAGCGGTGGGTCAAGCCCTGTTGAACTGAAACTGAGTTATACGCCCTATGATAAGTTATGGGACCAAATCATACACAGCACGTCAGTCGCGTGGTCCTGAACCAGCGTCCCTATTTGACTTGTGTAGTTTCCATCAATTATCCATCCACCCAGATGGGACGCCAAAAAGGTTTCGACTTCGTGCTTAAATTCTTCGGGAGGTGCTTCTTTCCATCCTGGATTCCAGTGTACTTCGTCTAAAGAAAGATATGGGATGTTAAGCAATTTGGAGAGCTCGACTGCCAAAGTTGTCTATGAGGGTTGAACAGGTTACTAAATGATGCTTATTATGGCTAACAATCATACCTTTCCCGTCCCACTGTTCCCAACAATTGCAATTTTGTATGTCCCGTCGCTGTCTCCCAGAAGAGGCTTGCGGTGAGGAAGCACAAGGTTTGCCATTGCGCTGCGATAGGAGGGAGCGGCTCAGACATGCCATGAGGTTTTCCTGCCTATGCATTATAAACGTTGTTTCCTAAGAACATGAGTCACTTGAGCGCTTGGCGTGTGACTCGGTTCTGCCACATTCAACACACAGCCCGACCCAAACCCGGACAGAAGGTGGTGTTAAGGTTTGGATTTTTCGCCATTATAGTTTATAGAAGTTTTGTCTCTTTTCGCCAATACCTTTGTAAGTTATAGACTAGTACCATGTGCCCGACGACAGCATACACCTGCTTGTAGCTCGGTAATCTCGCTCCCGTAACAAACAAACAATACACTCTAGTATAGCTAACTAAGCACTATTCATAATAGTGGAAATTTTCTGCGTCTAAAGAGTCGAATTCAAGAGATAACGAAGTATATGCTAGAGCTCGCAGGTGGCCTTGGATAGATACAGCGGGCTCAGCGATCGTTCTCGGTTGGGCTACTACTTGCCACTCACGTACAAACAATAGGGACCGCCACATTACTATCTCGAGCTGATCGACCCGACCCCTATCCTATACCACCATGGTGTGTTAGATGTCGCATTTTGAACTAGTCAAACACGCTAACAAATCTTTTTAATTAGGCCGGTGCACTATCCAATGCAAAGCGCGATCTCCCCAAGATTCGCGATGAAGACCGCGAGTCGCGTTACGGTCAAGTATTTGGCGTATCGGGACCTGTCGTCATCGCCGAGAACATGGCAGGTTCTGCAATGTACGAGCTTGTGCGCGTAGGTCACGACGAACTGGTCGGCGGTAAGTATGGCTTGCGTGTCAGGCTTGCTGCGGTGTTCATTTCCTTTTAGAGGTCATCCGGATTGATGCCGACAAGACGACGATTCAAGTTTACGAAGAGACTTCCGGTGTGACTGTTGGTGACCCAGTCTTGCGTACTGGGAAACCTCTGAGTGTTGAACTTGGACCTGGTATGTGTACTCGACAAAGATTGGAACCCACCGCAGCTCTAACGAAATGTGCAGGTCTGATGGAGAACATTGTCGACGGAATTCAACGACCACTACGAGCTATCCAGGAATCCTCTCAATCGATTTACATCCCTCGCGGAATCAACACTGACGCTTTGGATCGTTCCATTAAGTGGGACTTTACTCCGGCAGACTTCAAGGTAATTTATATGACAATGCAGACGTAATGTATCTAATCAAATTACTAGGTCGGTGACCATGTCTCTGGAGGTGACATTTTCGGAAAGGTCTACGAAAACTCGTTGGTCGACAACCACAAGATTATGCTATCGCCTCGTGCTCTGGGCACCATTACTAGCATCGCGGAGAAGGGAAGCTATACTGTCGAGGTAATCAGAATCAGCCTTGCCTTGCCTTGACAAACCAGATTCTAACACAATTGCTGTCTAGGATGTCGTACTCGAGACTGAGTTTGAAGGCAAGAAGACTCAACACACCATGATGCAGCTCTGGCCTGTTCGTGCTCCTCGACCAACGGCTGCCAAGCTCACCGCCGATTACCCACTATTCACCGGGCAGCGGGTTCTCGATTCACTTTTCCCTTGCGTCCAGGGTGGAACAACTGCGATCCCCGGTGCATTCGGTGCAGGGAAGACCGTCATTTCTCAGGCATTGTCGAAGTTCTCCAACTCGAATATCATCGTTTACGTTGGATGTGGAGAGCGAGGTATGTCTTCGTTTGAAACCGTTTTCATTCGTTGATTGTCTTTCGAAGGAAACGAGATGGCTGAGGTACTGATGGAGTTCCCTGAACTTACCCTCGATGTCGGAGACCGCCAGGAGCCTATCATGAAGCGCACCACCCTCGTCGCAAACACATCTAACATGCCTGTAGCCGCTCGTGAAGCATCCATCTACACTGGTATCACATTAGCCGAATACTGGCGTGATCAGGGTTCGAACGTCGCAATGATGGCCGACTCTACCTCTCGATGGGCCGAAGCTTTGCGTGAAATCTCTGGTCGCCTTGCTGAAATGCCTGCGGATTCAGGTTACCCAGCCTACCTCAGCACGAAGCTTGCGAGCTTCTACGAGCGAGCTGGAAAGGTTACATGCTTGGGCAACCCCGTACGTGACGGAACTGTCTCGATCGTTGGAGCGTAAGTGTCGGAAATTCTTTGGCCAAGCAGAGGACTGACCTTGGATATATAGTGTGTCTCCTCCCGGTGGTGATTTCTCCGATCCTGTTACGGCCGCTACTCTTAGTATCGTTCAAGTCTTCTGGGGCCTTGACAAGAAACTTGCCCAGCGAAAGCACTTCCCATCCGTCAACTGGAACGTCTCTTACTCCAAATATATAAAGGTCCTCGAGCCTCACTATCAGTCGACCGATGCAGGTTTCATTCAAAATCGCAACAAGACCAAGGAGATCCTTCAAAAAGAAGACGACCTAGCCGAAATTGTGCAGCTCGTCGGCAAGAGTGCACTCGGCGAAGGCGACAAGGTCACCCTCGAGGTTGCGCGTATGCTCAAGGACGACTTTTTGCAGCAAAATGGAATGAGCGAGTATGATCGCTACTGTCCGTTCTACAAGACAAGCGCGATGTTAAAGAACTTTGTTGCATTCCACGACGCGGCTGTTAATGCTGTGACCAAAGGCGAACTCACATTCAACAAAGTTAAGGAGGCGACGAGCGATATCATGTTCAAGCTGTCACAGATGAAGTTCGAGGTACGTCGATGGAGATTTAGATCCGAATTTAGTATCTAACTTGAAATTTGGTCCGACAGAGTCCATCCCAAGGCCAAGATACGGTTTCGAAGAAACTTGAGACGCTTCATACCGAGATTGTTGAGAAATTCAGGGCGTTGGGTGATTAGGAGGACGCACCTGCGACCAGATTGCGCATATATGTCTCTATTGTGCTCGAGTGCTTAATAAATTCAACAATGATCTTGCATATCATCATTGAGTGAAAGTTATACATAAAAGTGACAATTAATATCACTAACATTCCCTAGAGTACAACGATGGAGGTAGAAAGCTACTTGAGTAGTAATACATTCGATAACACGTTGTCCATTGGTCTTTAATTTGGTAATTTAGAAGAGAATTTTCAGTGCGATTTGTTGCCAATGAGACAAAACCTGCTTGACAGCAGGCAACCAGTACAAGTTCTTGTTATCACCATCATCACCATCATCAACCTTGACTGTCATGAACGTCCCTGCGAGGGGTGTGCCCAAGCCAGACTTCTTAGCAAACTTGGTGATGTTAAAGTGTTGACGTTCGGATGTGTCCAAGAACGAGTAATTAAAGTCTGGCGGTTGAGCATAGAGCAAGGCGACATAACGATGAGGGCCTGAGCCAGCAGGTGGAGCCTTTAAACCCGAACGCACATGTTAGTTCCTCGTTCTTCAACCCATCGTGATAAGCTTACCGGTGGCTTATAGTCATTGACGGCAGCCGTCTCGTTCGTGAGTACCACGCTATTCGATACATGCTTGGAAAACCCGCCGAGGGTCAAGTTGCCCATGAACATGTGTCGTACTTGAGCCCATTTGGGATTTTCGTTTGACGGCGCGTCGGGGTCGAGCAAGAAGAAAACGTAGGCACCTGGCCAGCCCGGTCCTTCGATTGAGATTTCGGGTGCGGTTTCCGTTGCTTTGTAGAGGTTTGGTTTTGGTTTCAGATGCAGAATCAGTGGGCTACATACTGTCTTTTGCGAATTTCTTTCCTGGAAGAACAATCTTTGATTTTTTGCTCTTGCTCTTGGCCGAGGTTTTGGGATAAGAAAGGTATAGTAGTGACGAAGGTTTGAATACTGGCAATAAGTCCGGGACTATCTTGGCCTCCTTGAAAGAGTTTTTGACTTGAGCCAAAGTTGGCCTCGACCGGGTCTTAGACTTGGAACATGGTTTGACAGGAGATGAGGCAACTAGACCGAGAGACAGCGAGACAGTCAAGAGTGAAGCCCACAACATTTTGGTTGAGGAATGGCGAGCGGTGGCTGGGAGGCACGAATCATCGCCTCGATTTTTGAATGATGTTGAGGACCCTGTGACGCACAACCGCCCAGGGCACCGTCACTTGCGAATCAGGGAATCGTCATGCGGAAGTCGGTCGGGTCGAGATAAGGACTGAGAACATGAGGCTTAGAATGTCGAACCGTTTGCTCCAGATGTTATATAAAATATGAGTATATATGTATTGTGCAAAAAAAAAAATGAACACAGCGATACAAGCAATTCCAGCTAACAGGAATCATACAACATTATTCTGCCTCCTCGGCCCGTTCAAGCTGCTGCTTTTTCCTGACACCACCACCACTGAAAGAACAAATTTCAATAAGTATCTGCACGAACCAATACGAATGGAGTACTCACGCATTTGTATCCAGGCCCCTCTTCTCTCCCCTCTTGGCTGCGTCCAAAAAGTCGCCAACGCCAAACACATCACTACCCGTTGCGGCTCCCGTATCTTTTTCGAACATAACCGGTCCTTCCCTAATCTCTTGTTCGCTCGCACCCTCAAATACACTCGCGCCCAAATTGAACCTATCTTGCTCCAGCGCACGTTTGACGCCTTCCTCAGTCCCACCACCAAAGGCCGAGTCGTCTCCAGCATTGATGTTTCCGCGGGATTTGTAGATTGCTGCAGCTGCAGATGAGCCGTGGAACAAAGGTTTGTCATAGAGATTGTAGGAGTCTTCATCTGCAAAGCTGTTGGACAAGGTCTGTTGGCTGAAGAGTCGAGAATCGAGCATGGACTCTTTTGAAAGAGTTGGTTTGGCAAGACCAAGAGCAACTTTCTCGGAGATGTCGCGATGTTCTTGACTGTAGCAGTACACATCACATTAGTAGTGAAATGTTTAGCCAAGACTGATACATACCGTGCAAGCTGCTTCGCCCGTTGCTCCGTGCCCATGTTGTTCATGCGCAACTCACGCTCACGCTCGTGCCTCTTGTCACGACGCATCTGGTCGCGCAACTTGGCGCCCTCATCGTTTTCGTCCTCGTTCTCGTCAGACCCGCTCTCGTCGCTACCCGACCCGTACCCTGCAAGCGCGGACATGTTGGCCTTGGCCGGTGCGGCGCTACTACTTGCGCCAGCAGAAGGAGCGACGAGACCACCGCGTTCAGCACGAGCTCGTTGGGCCATCTCACGTAGTTGCTCTTCCTTTGCAGCCTTTTCTTTTTGGACGAGTTTTTGTTGCATGAGCGAGCGTTGGCGAACTTCCTCGCGCGCGTGACGGTCAGCGATGAAGAGGGACTCGGAGAATTTGGCGAAATTGTCGTTAATGTGGACCTGAAATGACACAAAAAGTTAGAATCAAACTTAAACACTGGATTCTCAACTCACATCCTGCAGACCACGTCCGTCGGCAGCCAGACGCTTGTCGAGAGGAATAGTGAAACCCTTGTTATTCTTCCAGTTAGAAATGCAAGGAGGGATCATCCATTCTTTCTGCTCTGCGACGGTCGCTTTGCGAGGAGGGCTACGCAGGATAGGTGGAGGCGGGCTCGGAGGACCACGAGGAATCTTCTTGTGTTTGAAGCGAGGTGGCTCCATCGGATCCTCGACCACTTCGGAGATTTTGATAATCCGCTGCTTCATGTTCTCGCCATTCTGCTGCGCGGGAGTGTATCGAACAAACGACGATTTGCCCACAGAGTCTGGCACGTTTTTGGGCTGAGCAGCCTTGATTTTGCCGTGTACGAGTTTCTCCAGAGCAGCGCGAGTTCGGTCTGCGGTGGCTTGGACCTCTTCCTCTGAAGGACGTTCCATGGAACGACCCTCTGCGTCCAGATCCGTTCGGTGTGCGAGAGGAACTAGGTCTTTGAACTGGGATTGCACCCTACGTCCATCTCGGTGTCCTTGCTGTGCAATGGCGTCGTAGCGAACGTTGCCCTCGCTGTCAACCTGGAGAGCCAGAGTGTTGCCGGGATTGGCCTGCGAACCTAGTTTAGCATCGCCCAACAGAATAAACAAACAGACGTACCTTGGTTTTGCCCATGTCCAAAGGATATTGGGCAATGTGGCACTCTGGATATGCACCGCCGTCACCAAAATCAGCCTGCTTGCTCGGCCTCCATCCTTTTCGCTGGCCATACGCGGGAATCACAACCTGTGGGGCGAGCGCGAGAACAGGAGCCTGTTCCTCCTCGTCATCTGAGATAGGGGCATGCACAGGTTGGGGCAAGAGTCTTCATAAAAATTAGAGAGGTATTATATGCAGTTTAAGATAGACTTACGAGGCGAGTGCGGCCATGGTGGTTGTCGGTAAGCACAGCAGGTGGCTCTGCTGACACAGTATCACGTGGCTCTTTCTCAAGCGCCGATCCTTACGCGCTTAGTTATTCACTGGCTGACGCGTCCATTTACTCTACTCACCCCGACCGCCATACACCATGCCTCCGAAATCGTAAGTACCATTACCCGTATGTCTAGAATATAGCTGATATACAAGCTTGACGTAGTGACTGGGAGAAATGTTCGTAATTTAAGCTGCATCACAGGCTGAATAATATCAATAATGGCGGACTATAGACGAGAAGAAAGCAGACGACAAGGAGGAGGAGAAGATTGTTGGTACGTTCTAAATACACTCGATGATGCAAACAACGCCTTACCTCTTCAACAATAGCCCTTGATGACAGCGACATTCAGATTCTCAAGACCTACGTACGCGCCACTCGAGACTATCTTAATGCACTTATCTAACTTATTATTGCAGGGACAAGGCCCATATTCGTCCCAACTAAAGAAGGTAGAACAGGATATCAAAGAGACTCAGAAACGCATCAGCGAACGCATAGGTACGTTTTCTACACTATTCACCTGCCTACCGAAACTCATTCCTCCACAGGTGTCAAGGAGTCAGACACTGGTCTTGCTCCACCTAACCTCTGGGACATTCCTGCCGACAAGCAGCGCATGTCTGAGGAACACCCGCTCCAGGTTGCACGTTGCACCAAGATTATCCGCGTTGACCCTGTAAAGGCCGCCGCGGCCGCGGCCGTCAACCCAGCGGGTGCAATGCAGGGCCAAAAAGGAGCAGACGAGCAGGACCAATACGTTATTAATATCAAACAAATTGCCAAGTTCGTTGTTGGGTTAGGTGAACGGGTTGCGCCGACTGATGTTGAAGAGGGCATGCGCGTTGGGTGTGTCGCTATTATATCTCATACTGCAATCTCCATACTTACCAGTCTTGTGTAGGGTCGATCGTAACAAGTACCAAATACAAATCCCACTCCCACCCAAAATCGACCCCTCAGTCACAATGATGCAAGTCGAGGAAAAACCAGATGTAACGTACTCAGACGTAGGAGGGTGTAAAGAGCAAATCGAAAAGCTCCGAGAAGTCGTCGAGACACCCTTGCTTTCGCCTGAACGATTCGTCAAACTCGGAATCGATCCACCTAAAGGTGTGCTTTTGTACGGTCCACCAGGAACGGGTAAAACCCTATGTGCACGAGCAGTAGCGAACCGAACGGACGCGACGTTCATTCGTGTAATTGGAAGCGAACTTGTGCAGAAATATGTTGGCGAAGGCGCGAGGATGGTCCGAGAACTGTTTGAGATGGCGCGTGGGAAGAAGGCTTGTATTATCTTCTTTGATGAAGTCGACGCCATTGGTGGTGCGCGGTTCGATGACGGAGCTGGTGGAGACAATGAGGTGCAACGAACAATGTTGGAACTGATTAACCAGCTGGACGGCTTCGACCCTCGAGGGAACATCAAAGTCTTGATGGCTACAAACAGGTGAGTTCATACTTGTACATACAAAGCGACTAGTAGCTGATTCGGTATTTCTCTGCAGACCAGACACACTTGATCCCGCCCTTCTTCGTCCCGGTCGACTAGATCGACGAGTCGAATTCAACTTGCCAGACAACGAAGGTCGTGCACATATTCTGCGCATACACGCCAGAAGGTTTGTCCTCTGATACTCAGAGTCCCCAAACATGCCAACTCACGTGCATTTTGTTGCAGCATGTCCGTTGAACGTGACATCCGGTTCGACCTCATCGCCCGTCTCTGCCCTAACACAACTGGTGCTGAACTCCGCTCCGTTGCGACTGAAGCCGGAATGTTTGCCATTCGCGCCCGACGCAAGGTTGCGACTGAGCGTGACTTTTTGGATGCGGTCGAAAAGGTTGTTAGGCAGGGTACTAAATTTAGTAGCACGTAAGTAGTTTGAGTTTTTTCTTGGTGCGCAGTTGGCTAATGTGCGAGGGTTGCTTTTAGGCCGCTGTACCAGGTGTACAACTAAACACTGGATTAGATGGTTGGCGGACAGTATGGGCCGCTATTGTATTATCGTATCATAATGTCATTTGTTTTTATGTTTTTTTCACAGGAGCGGAACTTGGATTATCTCATATTCGAGGTTTTGAACCCACAGCTTGATCGTTCATGCATATAAGACCAGGAATTGATTATACAGTAGTTAAACTTTTGGGAATAAAGCGAGCTGATTTACGCGCATATACACGAGAACGGATGAACGAGAAGATGCGATTTCATTCAGAAGGTCGGGCTTGGAATTGGCCGCTGTGGTACTTAAACATGTGCTCGCGATACTTGACGGCACAATGATTGCATTAAAGGCTCTAGGTGGTCATAAACACAGTCGGACCCCTTGATAGTGAAGTGATAAGATGCCACGAATAAAGGGGTTTCTTCACTGTGTGCCTACCAAATGACCTACATAAAATTGGGTAAAATAAAGAGTCTGATGTATCTCCTCGGCTGAGCTTATTGGGTGTGAACTAAATATGGGGCTGGGGATCAGCTCAGTAGTCTTTCTTATCAAGGTACGAAGGGTTCAGGCACAGAAATTGTCATGTGATCCTGAGCTGGAAAGTCACATGACACGCGTTCATGGTGTCGCTCCTTCGGTCACTATTTCAAGCATCCACAACCAACTTTGTCCAGCAGGACATAAAACATCTTATCCATAGCATGCCTCCCAAGCAAAGCGCGAAACGTGCGAATAGTCCTGGTGACGATGAAGACAAACGTTTGAGCGTTAAAAAGTCAAAATCATCTACAACCTCAGACACATCTACTACATATCCGTGGACAAACAAAGGCATACCCGAATCCGTCAGCTTTCCGCCTGCTAGAGACAAAATACGTATTTCGGCTTGGAATGTTTGTGGGCTAATGGCATGTTGGAAGAAGGTATGTGATTTTTTTCCCGACAAGCTCTGCGGCGTATCTCTAAGAGCTTTCCATTACTAGGGATTTTCTAAGTACGTCCAGGCCGAGGACGCAGATATAATAATTCTGACGGAGACCAAGGTACATCGATATAATCATGCACCGATTTTACCTTATCCCAGTTATTAGGTCGCAGATAGGCCCGCCGACCCGCTACTGAAAACTAAATATCCTCATCAATACTGGAGTATGGCGGCAAAAAAGGGATACGGTGTGTTTTAGAGTTATCTTTTTCTTTTCTTTTTGTCACTCACGCCACTATTTTGTGCCGATTACCATAGCTGGAACTGCAGTGCTCTCCAAACACAAACCCCTATCAATTTCATACACTCTCGAACCTGTCCCATCTTCGAAGCCGGCACTGGACCAAGAAGATGTTAAAGGAAGGCTTGTAACGCTGGAGTTTGACAACTGCTGGGTGATAGGCACGTACGTGCCAAATGCTGGCGACGGTCTCAAAGTAAGCACGAAACTGCCCTGTGAGAATACGTACTAATTATGTATATTCGCCAGAGCATGGACCGCAAAGTGGCTTGGCAGGTGGCGTTCGAGGCCCACTTGCGGAAACTTGACGCGGTTAAACCAGTTATCTGGACGGGTGATTTGAACGTCGCACCTACGGCCAAAGGTACGCGCTTGGCTGTGTTAGTAATGCGGTGACTTATTTAGCCTCCCGTTAGATCTTCGGAATGACAAAAGCAACTGGAACAAAACAGCCGGATACACTCAACAAGAAACATCCGCCTTTGCTCGCGTCCTTGCTGGTCCACCAACTTCGACCACATCCAGCGTCCAGGTCTCTACCTCTGTTGAGACCACTGTAATGGCAGACAAAGTGGAGACGCATATAGCTACTGTAGCCACTGGTGATTCTACAACTGCTGTTAGTGACGTAACGACCACTGAGGTAGCCACAAAAGATAGCGCTCTTGCTGCTGAAACGGTCACAGCTGCTGTCGCAAATGCTGTGCTAGCAACTCCTGTTGAACAGACCGGACCCGGGCCAATGATCGATACATGGCGCAAACTCCACCCAAAAGACGAACACTATACCTATTTCAGCTATCGGTTTAATGCAAGGCTAAAAGGCATAGGCTGGAGAATAGACCATTGTGAGTGAGCCTGCCGTGATCGAAAGTTCGACAACTGAATTGCTCCTAGTTGTTTTGAGCGAGCGCCTCTTCCCTCGAGTGGCGTCTTGCGAAATTCGAAATGAAGTATGGGGAGCTTCAGATCATTGCCCAATTATTCTGGACATTGAAGGCCCTCTCTAGTTTTTGGCGGTTCGCCGCGTTTGCGTCGCATACACCTACCCCGTTCTTGACTCTGAACTTCCTATTTGTAAAACAATGCTATCTTGACGTAACTGTACATACTCCTAATCAATCGTCGTCTTCGTCATCTTCTACCAAGCTATCCAGCATATCCTGAGTAATCTCCACTTCTTCGTCCTCGCTCGAAGTGATGCTGACGATCCCTGTCGCCACCAAATACACTATACTTCCAACCCCCGCTAACAGCGCAAAAGCCCACTTCCCGTACCTCAAAGACGCTTCTTTCTCAGCTGCTGGCCCCTTTTCTTTTTCCTGCGCAAACACATTTGCATCTTTGCGCCATGAGTTGATCACAGTTGAGATAGATGAGCGGACTGTTGGTTTAGGGAGAATTGATGCTGGTGGCGCGGTACGAGAGTATTCCAAGACTCGATCTGCATGAGAGGCCAGCTCCGGAAACGAAGATCGGAGCTCAGCAGACAGTAGAGAGCTGGGAAAAGGGACATAAAGCAGAGGCAAGATATAGGACGCTATAATTATATCGAGAGACGTTGGGCTAACGAAATTCGCATGAAATTGTTGCTTCATAGCGAGGTGAGTGCAGAGACTGACCTGTCTGTGTGTATAAATTCGTCAGTACTTAAAAGGTTCGTTAGAAGTCCAAATGCTGCGCGTGCTCGCTCCAATAGCTATGTGCGACGAGACGAATTAGGCAATGACTAAAAGGAGTAGAGATAACTCACCCTCTCCCTAGCAAATGCGTGCTTGTAGACTTGTGCGGGCGGAACGGCTGGCTTTTCCGACGTTTTAACCACGGGCTTGAAAGGTTCGGGTTCCTCTATGAAATGCGCATCCCACATCCCGATCGCCTCCAGTCGGGGCTGATGTATCTTGCGTAGTCGGCTTGGAACAAAGAGCCGCTGGGGTAATGGCATGAGTTTCGCCAGGGTGCTACGAGTGAATGTCCAATAGTGCTCAACAAACATTTGATGGGCCTATTGGTGTATGAATATCAATACGAGATAGACGACACGAAAAAGAAATGGACAAACGAGGAGATCTCCGAGCTGTGAGGTTGCGTAAGCTTTCCATACTATAGATCGCTGTGATTGTGACGCCTTCAGCCCGGCATCCACCGGCGCATTGATAGAATGAGATTCTGAGCGAGACAGAGAATCGAGGTACGCAATAATCGACGGTAGAGGGGACACTTCATTGTGTTCGTGTGTAAGAAAAGGAAGCTGCCCTAATTATTCGGTTAGAGTAGAACAGGTAATACGCTCATCGGACTAACCTGAAGGGCTTTGGTCGGGATCACTGCATTCGACAATCGAATAGCGACCAGGAAAAGTCAGTTGCATGTAAATCACAGCTGCTATGCATTGAGGATCAATAGATGGCAAATCCCACTGGGCTGGCCAGATATTTAATACGAGTAGCGTTGGCGAGCTCTGCGCCTCTTGAGTCTCGGACATGGAAGCTCTTGGAAAGTTAATTTACTTTTGTTTTGAGCAGTGGCGTGGCTGTGCTGAACTTGTCAGGACCTTTGGCTAGCCGCCACCACTTCTCATTTCAACGTTACTCAACTTGCTGGCTATCTGAATACTGGAAGAAACTGAGAGCCACTAAAGCAGGCTAATGATGAAGATTCGAGAATCGGAGCCAAGCGAAGAAGGGGCTAGACGTGCCAAAGCCATTACCCGAAGACGTGTCGTTTTTGCGCTCATTGCGCGTGTACTGCCATGGCTGAGGTTCGTTTCTTCTCTACTTATTGATGAAAAAATCGACAATAGTTATCCAGAATAACGATGTTTGTTGCTGGGGCGGTATGGATGCTGCTTATACCCCTTGCAGACATGGGTCGCGGGACCTATATTGACGAAAACGCATTGCAACCAGGTCAAGTAAGAGAGAGCCGTTTTTCCTACTTCTATGAATTTAACATGGTCAATAGGTCAATACATACTGGAACTGGCGAGAGGTACACGCTGCCGATCGATATCTTGAGGATTTAGAGAGACTCCGTGACAGCAATGCGACCAGCCAAGAGTGAGTAGATAAAAAACACTCGCTACTTGACATCTTATATATATTTCAGATAGGCGTGCATCTTATTTTGAGGCCGAGTTTGAAAAGCTGGGCTTGCCGGCAGCAATCCAACCATACTCCATTCATGCTCCTACTGGGGTAAGATCATTCACTTCACTGAGTCGGTCGAGCCAAACGTAATCGATAAATTAAGGATATGTCGGGAGTCAACGCCTATGCAATATACGCGTCACCACGAACCTCCAGTAGCGAAGCTATTGTCTTAAGCGCATCATGGAGGAGTTTGAAATGGGACGAGGATGGCTCTCTCAACCTGCGAGGTGTCGCAACCATCCTTGCATTGGCAGGATACCTCAAACGTAGGTTCTCTTCCCTACCGTTACGGCTCAAGACTTAGTTTCATAGGCTACACACTTTGGGCCAAGGACATTGTACTCGTCATCAGCGATGGGCACCTTGATGGAATGCATGCATGGTTAAGTGCATACCATGGCTTCGAGCACTCTAGTGAGTACCCACACTTGCACCTGTTGCATTTCTTAACATGCATGCAGATGTCGTCACGGACCCTCTGGAGCTGCTTAGCGGTGTGATCTGGACCGCACTTTGCATAGACTATCCTGGGCATTCCTTCAGCCATCTAGGAGTATACTTCGGTAAGCACTTGATTGGACGTGGGATCACAGAACTCATATTTTGATGAATTAGAGGGCCTTAATGGGCGTCTGCCAAACCAGGACCTCATCAACTCCGCACTGAAGATTGCTCGAGAAACTAACGGTGTTGCTGTTCTCGCGTATGACACCTTGGATTATCTCCGCACCGACTATCCTTGGGATTGTGCCCCATGGGTACGCACCTTATGGCCGTATGTGCCGAAGCCAGTTCAGAGACTTATCAACAACCCCAGCACCAAACTATTTGAAAATCGATCGGGTGTGATTGCTCGTGGTATGGCGTGGCAGGCTTCGGGTCGTCCGAGTGGTGTGCATGGCTTATTCCACCAGTGAGTATCGCCGTTGCTAAGGTCTCTAACTTGCTTACACTGTACCCGTAGATATCGCATTGATGCCATCACTTTGTACGCACGCCCATCCCATGGACCCCATGGCTTTTATGCTCTCGGAAAGTGAGTAGTATTTTTGTGCTAGCTTTTCTATAACCCAAACGTTCATTTTCTCAATAGGATTGTCGAGTCGACAACACGTACTATGAACAATCTACTCGAGCGCCTACATGCATCCTTCTTCTTTTATATTTTGACTAGCGCTCAGTCATTTGTCAAAATCGGAGGGTATCTTCCTGCCGCTGTCGTAATGAGTATCGCGATGACATTCGGGGGGCTTTCCCTCTGGGTTCAAGCTGGTTGGCTGCAAACTCACGTGGATTTTGAGGATCTCAAGACGGCGGCAGCCAATGTTGAAAAGGCTGCAAGTAATCCAGGATGGGTTCGGCGTACTAGGCCAGTGATCGACGCGTTGCTGTTGATGGGATACGCACATACCTTAGGCGTCGTGTTTCTTTTCGTGTTAGGCACAGGAGTAGCATCGGATTTATTTGTGGTGAGTTTGAGACGTAATCTTGATAGCTTAAAAGCTTAGACCATCTATAGGTCTACCCAGTAGGATTTCTCGTTGCGCTTTCAACGATTGTTGCACTTGTGCCTTTTTCACTCGCCTACCTTCCGCGGTTGAACCCTTCGACGTCCCAGAGAGCAGCTCCGCTTTATCTAGTGCTAAAATCTTTCAACCTTTGCTTGGCTGGCACCATCACGGCCCTAATATCTTTGCTGAACTTCAGCCTCGCCGCAGTAACCGTCATACTTCTCGGAGCTCCTCTATCCTATCTTCCTCCGGTAAAGCCTTCGAAGATTCAAGCAGGCTTTGCGCTATTTGTACTTCAAATATTGACTCCATTTACAATCGCGTTCATTGCGGGATTGTTCGTGGACAAAAATGAGCTTATTCGAGTCGGTCGGGCAGTTATTTGGGAGTGGAAGGTGTTGGGCGTTTGGACTTTCCCGTTCGCAATGATTGTGTATCTACCGCTAATCTGGCAAGCGCAAACCGCTTGTGTCTTGACCCTTTTGTAGATAGTCCTTTTATACTATTATGCTTTGCTGTCTTCCGTCAATGATACAGCTCTGGGCTGAAACGTTAAGATTTCCTTTCTTGGCAAAAGATGTCAGTCCTGATGATCGAAAGAGACACAAATATACGCAAATACTCCGGTAAACTCAACTTGGCCACCACCATAGCCACTGCACATCGCTTATCTGGTATTGCCCATCACTAATTACTAAGATATCGATTTCTTAGACGGTTCTAGGCAGTATACAACATCTCTCTCTCTTTCTGGCGCTAGTTTTGGTTCGGCTGATACTCAGTACTGGCTGCTTGCTTGTTTCCGAACTCTCGTGTTCAGCAGCTCTAATAACCAAGCTCTGAGCTCTCCGATTTACCTGGAAGCCTTGAGTATCTGATACTCGATCGAGCGCCGTTTTCCAGCCTCGAGACGTTTAATACGAATCGCTTACGCGGTTGACGGTCTAGAATGAAGCCTCGAGCTCAGAAAGTGAGTCTATAGAAATGCAATAAATTCAAATCAAATATTAAGACTATTTCATGCTTGGAAGCCAGCAGCTGCTAATCGTCAACTTAGACGTCAAGTGCCTAAGAGTACTTTGAATATTTCTCAAGGTCATGATGTTGTTGACGGCGCCTCGTTTTCCGAGTGGGGCTGGCTTGGCACAGAGGTCAAATCTGCGACAGATATTGGTCCCCAGCACCGCGCGAAAGCATGTGGCTTCCGAAAACCCATCTGCAAAAACAAGCTTGCTCCCAAACCACCCGCTCCAGCAACACCAGACATCGACGACGATGTCGTAATCATTTCTGACGACGAGTCCGGGTGCGCGGTCAAGGCATGCAAGACTAACCCGAATTGCTGCAATTACATGGGTCAAGCAAAGTGGCAGAACGAAAGTACGGGATTTATGATCGATCACTCTACTAATATTGATGGTTTGTTATTTTGTAGCTTCAGCCCGTAAATTGTTTCTAGAGGCTGCTGGACTGGGGGAGGACCCTCGAGAGGAGTCGAGAGCAAGTGGTCACCCCGTAGGACTGAAGGTGAGACAAGCTGTGCGCGTTTACTACAACTTGACACCGAATACGTATTCGACAGAATCTGGGAGCCACCTGTTATGCAAATTCTATCATCCAGGTATGTTGCTGGCGCCCCAATACGCAATTTGCTTATCTTATTATCAGGTTTGGTTTCAAGATCTGGAGTTTCGAGCTGGCGTGTATAAGTGCCTCCCAGAGTTGTCTCTAGCTCCCCAGAAAAGCATCGAGGTGCGCGCTTGTTTTGTTTATTAGATCTCTTAGGCTCAAACAGTCACAGGAATCGCCAATGTATCAACTGCAAACTACTTTCGGGATGCTGCAAGAGAGTGGCGCAAAATCATTCAATCCAGTAAAGTTTGTAGAATGCCTAGGTATCAGGGCGGCTGAGCAACAGGATGCACAAGAGTGAGTACCAGCGCACTTATCTTGTTTATCAACTCGATTGATACGGTTCCAAGGTTTTCGAAGCTGTTCATGTCACACCTCGACAACGAGTTCAAAAAGCAGCAAGATGTTCCTCTTCAATCTTTGGTTACCGACCAGGTATTGTCGGTTTCCATCAAACAACTGCACTCACTCACGCTACGGTTTGTATTAAGTTTGAGGGCAAACAGGTGTATGGAACACGTTGTACTCGCTGCAACAAATCCTCTGAACACCCGTCCAGATTTCTGGAGCTGGAGATCAGTCTAACGGTGAGTTGTGCGTTACTTTATACTCTTCATACCTGTAATTGGATTGTCCGATAGGCCGAGTGCAAGCTGGAAGAGCGGCTTAGAGCAAGCATGGAAGACGAAAAGTTGGAAGGGGATAATCAGTATGTTCAGATGCGCGTATTGGTACACTTAAATAAGCTATATACCCCACTCTTAGGTATGACTGCTCAACTTGCGGCAGCAAGCAAGACGCATTTCGGTATCAAAGAATAACTCAACTTCCTCCGGTTTGACTTTTCCCTTGTCTATATCGTACCTAGCTAATCAATTGCTTCAGGTTCTCCATTTCTCTGTTCTTCGATTTGTGTTTGACCCAAAAGATATGGAACGCAAAAAATCCAAACAAGCCATCAACTATCCCTTGTCCATAAATATGCAGCCACATATCAGCGGCCAACAGGACGACCTCTGGTATGACCTCCGAGGTGTCCTTCTCCATCGAGGCACTAGTGCCTACCATGGACACTACGAAGCCCAAGTTTTCGATGTCACGTAAGTATTCGGCCGATGAAGTGAATGGTAATTCGGAATCCGGACTGACAATTGCTACTACTTAGTCGAAACAAATGGTTTCTCTTCAACGATGAGGAGGTGAAGGAGATTCAGAAGGAAGACTTGCTTGGCAGGCAGATCAGTGGCACTTTTAGGTTAATTTTATTCTTCGTTCATTTTAGGACTTTAATGCTGAACGAGAAATGGTAGATCTCAAGGATCGAAGGACGCATACATGCTTATATATGGACAGAGGGACGGGCGTTCGGTTGACGTCGCGACTTTACAACTCCCAGAGCAGGTTTACAAGGCGGTGGAGAACCTCAACGCCGAATACACGTCCTCGTGCGATGCTTATAGACAGAGGTAAGTCCAACGGCAAACCTAACATACGTATAATTGTTGAAATATGAGGATTTTTTCAGAAAAGAAAATCTCGAAGAGGAATTTACGAAAATCCGGACGTTCAAGCGAGAACTTTTTCAGTCCTGGCATATCTCGAGCACAGACGAGGTATGGAGCTTCAAAACTATATCATGGCTAGTGATAATACCAATTAGTTTAGGTCTCAGTTGTATTTGGCCGGGAGGATCTTGAGAATTGGGTTTCTAGTGATCTAGACAAGGCCAAGACGCAGAAATTTACCCGCTCCCCCACGATCGGCCCCGACCCCCTACCATCAGCTCTTCAGCAAGCGGAGTCAACCTCAAAGTCCCCAAGCCCTCCTCCGCTCAGCGAGATAATCCGTGGGTCAGGTTCATCTGGTCTGAATGAGACTCGCCCTACGGAGCATGATGTGGCAAAACTACCACCTTCGATCACCTGCACTCACGGTTTGCTAGACCCATCGAAGTCTTCCAATATGAAGCGAATCTCCAAGGTCTGTTTTCTTAACGGCAAAGATGTTTGACTGACTGTTCTTCATAGAGTGCATGGGAGCAGATGAAAAGGTTTTGGGATGGCGCCATTGTTCTCGAGTCAAATCAGGTTTGCGAGGATTGCACCGCAACTCAGTTTAATGGTAATCAGGAGGATATATCCGTGCCTGTCGCCTTGCTAATAATAGCTTCTATCTCAGAAAAATTATATACGCTGCGGCATGCGGAAGCTCTCCTAGATTTCGATGCAAGTATGGGCGAGGATAGGAGCAGGGACTGGTGGATCTCAAAGGCTTGGCTGAAAGGTGAGTTTGACATTTACCACGAAGTGTGTTAGTACCTTATGCGTTCATAGATTGGAAGCTCAAAAAGCCAAAGATGCATAGACCAGGACATAGGGACCCAATACCTAACACCGATCAGTTTCAGCCAGATGTATACTGTGAACACGGTGGTACGTCGAAAATACTGTTTACTACACTTTCATAACTCTCTTTGCAGAATTAATACCGTCGCAAAAATCAAGGGAGAAGATCAGCACAAAAGTACGTACCCATATTTTGATTACGTGCCATGTTGAAATTTATGTATGCCGGTCGTCTCAAGGCGCTTCATGTACTCCAAGATATATTTCCAGAATTCCAGCCACCTAATGTTGAGGCGGAGGCATGCTCAGTCTGCGAGGCGACTGCTGCAACGGACCGCGAAGCTAGTAAGGAGGCTAGGATCAAAGCTGAAGCAGAGAAAGTAAGATTATAATGTTAAACTGTTTACAAGCCGTACTGATGTCCTGCAGAGTCGACTGAGTGTGCTATCCCGCCAAACTCTTGCAAACCTGGAAGTCTTGAGGCTTATAGAAGGGCTCCAGTATGCTCTAATGTAGGCCGGATCCGTTAAGAATACTCCGAAACTAATTCCTTCCTCTAGACCATTTTCATTCGTGAACCAATGGCGTACTTGGCTCATGAAACCGCTTACGGCCCCCCGCCCTGGTCCAGTGTCCAACAACGAGTTTATCTGTGGCCACGGAAATCTCCTTGTCGATCCAACCGAACCACTCGATGTAGATGGTGTTGTGTGCGGCCTGAGTCTCGAGGAATGGGCTACGGTACAAGAGCTATATGGAGGTGGTCCCTTCATCCAATGCTCGGTAGAGGAGTCTATCGCCGGTGGTAAAGATACGATGTGGTCTAACGTACCTCTGTGCGAAGAATGTCGAACACTAAGGTATGGATTTCTAATATTTGCTCGTGCTTTTACTTGAAACACTATGCAGACTCTCAAATCTGGAAAACGTTAGCATCATCATTTATCGCTTGGCTGAAGGCGAATCCCTTCCTTGGGCAGCGCCAACCACTCCTCCCAAGTCAAAACCCAAAAACATAAATGCGGACGTGATCAACATCGACGACGACACTGACGTCGAAACTCAATCTCTCAGTGACTTCAGTCCTCCCGCTCGAGCTCCTGGCAATAGAAAACGAGCCAAGGCTGCTCCGCCCGTTACCTACGTGCGCAAGTCAAAGCGACTACGCACCGCTGCCACTATCAAAAAGGGCACAACGTTTTCTGTTAGCATAAGCAAGGGTGATACGGTGCGGGAAATCAAGCGGAAGGTACATCAACGACCTTAAGATAGCCTGTTCATATGACCAGTACTAACGACATTTGACGTAGATCCAAAAGGTTGAAGACGTACTCCCTTTCTGCCAACAGCTATATCTCAAAGGCATCGAGCTTGGAGACGACGATCAAACCGCATCCGATATCGGTCTGCTGCGAACAGATCGTCTGACTCTTCGCGTCATCGACGCTGAAATGGACGATGACGATGGCCTTGTCTGGGCTCTCAACGCAGGAGATGCGGAACCTAAGCCTGCCCGTCCCCGGGTGGAAGGGCGCGCTTTTGGCGGAACCCTACTTGATGGGAGTATGTTTGGGTTCTCAGCACCCGGAGCATCCAAGGCGCCCGAGTCGACTACAAATGCGCCTGGGTCTACTACAAATGCATCCGAGTCTGCCACGAACGCTCGAGAATCTTCTGGCAGTGGTCAAGCTGTTGACGACGATCATCCAATGACTTCCACTTCCACCACCGCAACCACTCCAGAGTTTAGCAAAGAGGTTGAAGACAACATTTCTGCGCAGGAGCCAGCGATAAATCCCAACGAGGAAAATGTAGAGATGAAGGACAGTTTCGACGCGCCAACCATTCAATGCCCACGATGCACTTTTTTGAACAACTACGACTCGCCTTCCTGCGAGTTATGCGAGGGGCCACTGCCGACGTGACCCCGCTGATATATTTATTTTCTATCTGTCGAATAGTCTAGCTCTTACGCAATCGTCGCTTTCCCTCTGTAATCACCGTCTACTGTACATATATACGTGATTTGCTCTTTCCAAGTATTGTTGCCTCCAAGACGACTTGTGTTCAAATACGACGCGCGAATCCGTTAAACATACCCAACCCATAAGTTGGGATCATATATGCACGTTATTAATACAAAGTAATGCAGTTTAAAAAGGGAAGAAGACACAACATGCAGCAGATGAAGACAGAAAAGATGCAAAGACAACAGTAGAAAGTATCCATCGATAAAACGTATAGATAACTCATCGTAAAAAAAAGCGATTATCATGCCCAGCATATAGATTAAATCATCTGCGCACCAGTGCGACCGATATACGGAGGGTGCTCAGCACCTCTAAAGCTTTGACCTGGCATCGCGCTCCACGGCATCTCGCGTGAAGTGTTTGCTGGAGCAGGGACAGGTACGACTGCAGCGCTTCGGCTGCGACCTAGTGCAGATCCGGCTCGCAAGTGTCCGTCTGCGGCCGCGTCCGGGTTTAGATGTGAGCTCCCGCCGTTGGGGTTGAATCCTAGACCGAGGCCTGTCGTGAAGGACGGAGAAGTCGGTCGTGCGGAGAGGGGAGGCGCGAAAGATGATCCTTGCAAGAAAAAAATCATCTCTTGGGTCGCTTGCGTTAGCCGGCCGGCCGTAGTACGGAGTTTGGGAGAGATGGTATACGAGTTGGCAAAGGTTCGTAGGAGCATGACCGTCCGAGTTACACACTATCATTCGAAAAAGTTAGTCCATACGATACGAAAAGCTATAGTGTTAAGACTCACCTTGGCAAACGCAGTCGCAGCCTCATACAACCCCTTCTTTCCACCGTCCTTCCCGCCAGCTCCTTCCCGCACCGCCCGCAACGCAGCACGCAACTTGGCAGTCACCTCCAGCGCAACCGTCAACCCGTTTTCCACAGGTCCCAACACACTCTGATCCACACCACCCTTGTCCCGGGCCTGTTCGATCGTCGTCCCCAGCGAGACCCACATATCAGACGCGATTCCTGCTGCTTTTTCAGCAGTTGTTAAAAGATCTTCGTCGACGGTTCGAAGCGAGTCGATAGGCTCTAGCATTGTTCCTGTTGGACGTCGTGTACCCAGGCCGACCCGGTTGGAACGCATGATGGGAGAGCCAGCGTCTTGGGCTTGGGTGCGTTGTTTGGGTGAAGACGAAAGAGACGCGTCCATATGATTCGCGTTGGCGTTTCGTAGAGCAGATCGGAGCGGTACAGGCGAAGAATGCGCAGGTGCACCGTCCGATGCAATACTCAACGGACTGTCCATTGGGGAACTCGCGAGAACTTTGTTGACGTTTGACATGCCTGCCGTGGTCAACTTGAGGTCTCGCGAACCTCCATAGGATCGTTTTTCGCTCGTACGAATCTGCTCGAGAACGGTTACGGGTTGTTCGTCTTGTTCCATGTTGGCGTTGACTGGTTCAGTATGTTCCTCGATGGGTGAAATTGGCCGACGAGAGGATGAAGGACCTGTACTCAGCCCAAGTCCCTTGGAGAATATATCCGCGCGTGCGACAGGAGGTGCAGCAGGCACAGTTACGCCGACTAAATACTCTCTAACCTCTGCCAAATGAGGCATCAAATCCCTCCACGAGTTCACAACTTCGGCAACGCCTCCGTAAAGCATCAACAACAAATGCCTCGCGAACCTCACGTCTCCACCTCCACCCGCGGCTAGAACCTTGAGCTGAAGCTGGAGCACGGAGACCACCCGACAGCACACGTTTACGTTTTCTCGACACGCTTCGACTACGGATCGACATTCGAATGCGTTTGGAACGGCTCGTCGAGACGTGGCGTCGTATCGCTCGAGAGCAGAGATGAGTGTGTCCATTGCTCGTTTAGCAGGATCGAGTACTCGAACGAGGACGCTTGCTATTCGGCGTTCGACAATTGCGTTTGTGTATTGTTGGATTGCCGAGTAGATCTGAGAGACCGCAAAGAGTATGCCTCGGATTGCGTCAACAGTTTGACAGAGCGACGGAGGAAGTGGAGGCGCAGAAACCGACAAAGGCACAGTAGACAACCGCCGAAAGTACGAGTTTCGAACACCATCCATGGGCGTCTCATCCGTGTTCATCCCACCCGACGTCGGAGAGACTTCACTCTGCGCAATCGACGAAGCCGTTCCCGGAACAGGCGACGTATCGCCATACCGAAGTGGCTCACGAGGCTTCTTGAGCGCCGGCTTGATCGTCCCGTTGGGCATATAGCCCTTGCGCAAGTCGGGCAAACTCTGCTTCCCAGCGAGATTCGCCCCTGATGGTGCGACCCGTCGTGAACCAGCTGAATAAGATGCGTTGCGTGCGTGATAACCACCACCACCCGCGCCCGATGGGCCGATGGCCTCTTCGGGAGTGGGTATCGACGTATCCGGTGAACCGCCCATCGAGTCCGAACGCCCCTGAGATGTCTTTTTGGTGATTTGCAGGGCGGGGATGCTGGCTACATAGTTGACGTTGTCGACGAGTGAATACTCGGACGTTGCAGAGTACTCTGAATTGACCGAGTCCTCCGAGATATTCCGGCCGTGGGCTGCGCGGCTCGAGGTGGCTCGCATATGGCTGACATCTATCGCTTGGCTGCAGGGCGAGGATTGAACACATAGATTGGGCGGATGGGAGAGGTTATGTCATACCTGCTAGCTGTTCGCCTAACCTGTGTGCTCTGAGACTTTTCGGGAGAACCTCGTCGGTCGGGTGGCGCATTGGTAAGGTACCATTGCTTGAGTTGGTTGATGAAAGCCGTCATTTCTTCACTCATGTCACCGCTTGGAGTCTTGTCTTTGACAACGGACGCAGGTGGCCATTCAATCGGGTTATTGTCGACCTTGAGCATCTTGAGATACGCAAAGTGGACAAAGTAGGAAGGGAGCCGGGTGATTCGGTTCTTGGATAGCGAAAATACCTGGATACGGGCGGTGTTGGTGTGAGCACATGGACAGAAGAGCTATTATGGAGCAAGACTGACCCTCAGGTTGACGAGTGTGCCGGGGTCTGCCGGTAGACTGTCGATCTTGTTCCTGCCAATATCGAGAATCTCGAGCGAGGGCATTTTGGTGACCTAGCAAGGGCACAATAGAATGAGGGGATGTCCGGTTCGGAGCCAAATGAAGGAGGACACATACCACATCGGGAAAGACAACAAATGCGTTGGCTCGCAGGTTGAGATAACGAAGTCGATAGAGCGAGTCAAAGTTGGGTGGGAGTTTTCGCAGGTAGTTGTTCGAGAGTGCCAGTCTAGGCTCCGTTAGCAAACAAGGCGGGCAAAACGGAGACATGTACATACCTGGTGACGATCCCCTCGTCGTCGAGGTCATCGCTGCCGATCCTCGACAGCTCTAGCGCAGCATCTTCGGCGACGTCTCCTATGTGTTTGAGGCTAAAGTCGAGTGTCTTGCCGGCATCTGACGAGGCGGCGACGGCACTGGCGATGAGGGCCGAGTCGAGCGGGACGGATGCGGAGCGCACCCGAGAGTCGGTCTGTCGTGAGGTGAAGGTCGAGTCACCGGGGGCGGGCATGGCTCGAGCTGTGAGATTTGCCCGGTCGTTGTTGAGCACAGAGCGCCAAGTCTATCCAACTTTCTGGAGCGATTTCAATACACACAAACAGCGCGGCCAAACAGAGACCCCCCGGCTCAGATGACCCTGTTGAGCGCAACGTAAGTCTCTAGGGCGTTGTTCGGTTTGAGGCTTGCGCTTCAAAGGCATAGCCCAAGACCGGTCCGGGATCACCAAAAGCCCTTTGACCACTCGCAACTCACTCTGCTCAACTCGGCACACAAAGTAAAAAGAAATTGAGAGAAAATTCAGAATTTATAATGATGCGTTTGAGAACTACAATACATGATGTAACCTATGAAAACACAAATGCGCAAAAGTGTTCGGTCTAAGCAGCGAGAATTTAGTCAACCTCCTCGACCGAAGGGCCGTCCGCGTCGTGCGCTGGTCCGCCCGCACCGGGAGCACCGCCGGGGAAGCCGCCGGGACCGCCAGGAGGACCTCCCGCGCCGCCGTACAGCCTCGACATGATCGGGTTGGCCACAGCCTCGAGCTCCTTCTGCTTCTCCTCGTACTCCTCCTTGGATCCCTCCTGAGACGCATCGAGCCATGAGATCGTCTCGTTGACCGCAGTCTCGAGCTTGCTCTTGTCCGCAGCGTCGAATTTGTCCGCGAGCTTGTCGTCCTGGAGCGTGTTGCGTAGGTTGTAGGCATACGACTCGAGCGCGTTCTTGGAAGTGATGCGCGCCGCGGCCTCCTCGTCCTCCTTCTTGTACTTCTCGGCCTCGGACACCATGCGCTCGATCTCCTCCTTGGACAGACGGCCCTTGTCGTTGGTGATCGTGATGCGGTTCGACTTGCCGGTGGTCTTGTCAGCCGCAGAGACGTTCAAGATACCGTTGGCGTCAATGTCAAACGTGACCTCGATCTGAGGAACACCACGGGGCGCGGGTGGGATACCAGAGAGCTCAAACTTGCCGAGAAGGTTGTTGTCCTTGGTGCGCGCACGTTCACCCTCGAAGACCTGGATGAGCACACCGGGCTGGTTGTCCGACTACAAGACACAAAGTCAGTTTCAAGTCGCATACATCCAAGTGGAATAAACTCACGTAGGTCGAGAAGATCTCAGACTTTTTGGTCGGGACGGTCGTGTTACGCTTGATGAGCGCGGTAAAGACACCACCAGCGGTCTCGATACCGGTCGAGAGAGGAGCGACATCGAGCAGGAGCAAGTCCTGGGTCTTCTCAGAAGTATCTCCACTGAGGATAGCAGCCTGGACGGCAGCACCGTATGCGACAGCCTCGTCGGGGTTGATGCTCTTGTTGGGCTCCTTGCCGTTGAAGAAATCGGACACGAGCTTGATGATACGCGGGATACGAGTCGAACCACCGACGAGGACGATATCGTGGACGTTGCTCTTGTCGATCTTGGAGTCGCGGAGGACCTTCTCGACGGGCTCGAGAGTGCCGCGGAAGAGGTCCTGGCAGAGCTCCTCGAAACGGGCACGAGTGAGCGAGGTGTAAAAGTCGATACCCTCGAAGAGCGAGTCGATTTCGATCGAGGTCTGGGCGGCAGACGAGAGAGTGCGCTTGGCGCGCTCGCAAGCCGTGCGGAGACGACGAAGGGCACGAGGGTTGCTCGATAGATCTATAGTTTAAAATATGAGTAACCAAATGTAGTAATCATTAATTAATTGACTTACCCTTCTTGTTCTTGCGCTTGAACTCCTGGACAAAGTGGTTGACGAGACGGTTGTCAAAGTCCTCACCACCAAGATGGGTGTCACCGGCAGTGGCCTTGACCTCGAAGATACCCTCCTCGATCGTCAAGAGAGAGACATCGAAAGTTCCTCCTCCGAGATCGAAGATGAGAACGTTGCGCTCGCCGACGACCTTCTTGTCGAGACCGTAGGCGATGGCAGCAGCAGTGGGCTCGTTGATGATACGGAGGACGTTGAGACCAGAGATGACACCGGCGTCCTTGGTGGCCTGACGCTGAGAGTCGTTGAAGTAGGCCGGGACGGTGACGACAGCGTTCGTGATGGTCGTGCCGAGGTAGGACTCGGCGGTCTCCTTCATCTTCAGGAGAACCATGGACGATATTTCCTCGGGAGTCTGTGGCGCAAAATCCGTTAATAATCACGCGCATAAATAGACAAGAACAAAAACTTACGAAGCTCTTGGTCTCGCCGCGGTACTCGACCGAGATAACAGGCTTGCCGCCCTTGTTCTCGACCTTGAACGGGAAATGCTTGAGATCGGACTGAACCTCAGCGTCGTCAAACTTGCGGCCAATGAGACGCTTGGCGTCAAACACGGTGTTGATGGGGTTCATCGCGACCTGGTTCTTGGCGGCGTCACCGATGAGACGCTCGGTGTCCGAGAACGAGACATAGGAGGGCGTGGTACGGTTGCCCTGGTCGTTGGCGATAATTTCTACTCGGTCGTTTTGCCAGACTCCGACGCAGCTGTAATACAGACAGAGGGTTAGCAATTATTAATGGATGGAATAGAGGCAGACGTACGAGTAGGTGGTACCGAGATCAATTCCGATGGCTTTTGAAGACATGATTAAAGAGTAAGTCTAGAGCGGAGGGGGTAGTAGAGTTCAGAGAACGATGGGGGAGAGAGCCACGCCCGGCGGGGCTTATATATATGCACGCCGCCCGCAGAGAGTATTTGCCCTAAAACTTAGTTTCCAGTGCGTTCCATAGCATTCTACACCAATCCAGAGTCGTGGGAATCATGGCGTCAGCAGGGCACAGCCACTTGGATCTTAGCCGACGCATTTGCGAGCATGTTCTCCGGGCCTCTCCCGACCTCGAGGTGCTGCGAGGACGTCGCGAGGTGCGGGGGCGGGCATTATCTGGGAGCATATACCTTGAAAATTTAGGGACTGGAGATGAAAATGGGAATTCAATTACTATAGACTGTATACAAGACATGTACACCACCCATCTGGGCTCGCCACCATCTACATGCCGTCACCAGCACGTAGCGGCGAACCATGAGGTCCGGGTAGTAAACAACAACACCCCAGCAGCGATCCGAAGATCAGCAGAAAGCCCCGTACCCAACACGGGCACGAAGCCGATTCTACCCCCTCGCAAAGAGAGACTCTCCTGAAATGAAGCCTTGATCTTACACGAATTTGACTCATTACCGACAATAACCAGCTCAAGGCTGGTGGAACGCTGACCTCGCGACATTGCGCGAGCAGAGCGGTTCCCTGTCGTATACTTTAAGGATCGTGTGTGTTGGATGTATGCGCTCGGCTAAGTCTCTAGGCTCGGATGACGAGGAAATCGGCCTCGACAGCCAGAACGGAAGAGATTCGCTGTCGGGCAGCAAACGGGAAGGAAACAGGACTTGGTTGAAAACTGAAAACTGAGCGTACGATCACGTGGTTTCGGACCCAGGCGCTGGGTTCGGCGCGCCCAATTTAGGACAAAATGACATCGTGCACATCCAATAAGCTCGTGTCGTCTTACAAGACTCGGGCAAAGATGTACTGCAGCCTGTACGAAGGCGCCAGCCCTGCATCATAGAGGGAAAAGAAAAGGAGGAATGGCAGAATGTTACGCGTTACAATTGGCAAATATTGAGGGCCGGCTTTGTCATTCGGATGTAACGATCCACTATCGAGCGCTGTATCCCCACCCGGCGCTCGTTACGCAGACCCAGCACTGACCTTGGCTGCACACGCACTGTCCTCGGTCGCATCACTCTTGTTCTGAATAACACGATGGTAAGCGTTGCACATGTATAGCGTGACACGAGCCCTAGCGCGCTAAACGCCCAAATGTACGTGCGCGTCGTGTGTAGCAGCAGCCGGAACCGATGGACGCTCTTGAGGAAAAGGCCGGGCCGTCGACACTTGCCATGGAGGTCGACGAGCCTGTATCTGTGCACGATCGTATGTGTATTGATAATTAGTAATGAGTTCTGTGGTGCTGATATCCCCCGTCGATAGACGAGGCATTTGCCGCCAAGCAACTCCCGGACCTTGGCCACGAAGTAGAAGAGACCACGGTGTATACGTGGAAACTGAACAAGTGGCGAACGCTGGAGAAGCGGCTCACCAGTCCCGACTTTGAGTGTGGTGGCCATAAATGGTATGTCATACCTCCTGTCGCATATCCGTGCGCTGCGCATTAGCATCATCGTAATCACCCAACCTCGCTCTAGGCGAATTCTGCTCTTCCCGTCTGGAAACTCTAATTCTCCGCCAAACGATACGGTCTCAATATACCTCGACTATGCGAATCCCAAAAACGCGCCCGAGGGATGGCATTCCTGTGCTCAATTCGCGCTCGTCATGTCCAACCCCAGCGATCCGACCAACTTTGTCTGCAGTCGTGCGTATTTCCACGCTATTCGATCCACACCGCCACGTTCAACCTCCACTTTTTTGCTGACTGATGCCGTTCGTACCTAGATGCGCACCATCGGTTCATTGCTGAGGAATGCGACTGGGGTTTTACCCGATTCCACGACCTACGAAAGTTGCTCACTGGAATCGACGGTCGAAGGCCGATTATTGATAATGACGATACTGAGGTTACGGTCTTTGTCCGAGTCTTGAAGGACCCGACTGGTGTCTTGTGGCACAACTTTGTAAAGTGAGTTGGACGCTTGGACCTGGCGCGTGCATACTTATCCATTTGGGCGCTAGTTATGACTCCAAGAAAGAAACTGGATTTGTTGGATTGAAGAACCAAGGAGCAACATGTTATATGAACTCACTACTACAGTCACTATTTTGCACTCGATACTTCCGAAGAGTACGTATCAACGCCCTTGATGATTGCTATTTTTAGTCTAATCTGTATCACAGGCTGTATACCAAATACCGACCGAGGATGATGTGCCTGCAGAAAGCGTAGCACTTGCGCTACAACGCGTCTTTTACCACCTCCAAACTTCCGATCAACCTGTTGGTGCGTTGGATTTTTGACAGGCTCTAGGGACCGTCGGCTGACTTGGTTCATAGGAACGACCGAGTTGACCAAGTCGTTTGGATGGAAATCGCTCGATTCGTTTATGCAGCATGACGTTCAAGAATTCAATCGCGTGCTACAAGACAAGCTCGAGTCAAAGATGAAGGTACGAGCGCTTCTTTTAGGCTGATTGACAACCGGCTGACGTAGGTACATGGATTAGGGCACACCGGCGGAAGGCGCAATCAACAAGCTTTTCCTGGGCAAAATGAAGAGTTACATTAAATGCGTCAATGTGGACTTTGAGTCGTCTCGCATTGAGGACTTTTATGGTGTGTTGCGGCTACTTCCGGGTCATATCGGATGACTAACTGTGTGCGTAGACATTCAATTGAATGTCAAGGGTATGGCAAATCTGTACGACTCTTTCAAAGACTATGTTGCGGTCGAGACGCTCGAGGGTGACAACAAGTACCAAGCGGAAGGGCTTGGGTTACAAGACGCCAAGAAGGGTGTTGTCTTCCTAGAGTTCCCTCCTGTGCTTCATCTACAGCTCAAGCGCTTCGAGTATGATATTCAGCGCGATGCTATGGTCAAGGTTAGTCGATCAGCTAAAGCGTGGGTGGTCGTAGCCTTAATAATCTTGACATAGATCAACGACCGTCACGAATTCCCCTTCGAGATCGACCTAGCCGAATTCCTCGATGAAACAGCCGACAAGACTCAATCCTGGGTCTACAAACTCCATGGCGTTCTCGTCCACTCTGGCGATCTGCACGGAGGTCACTACTTTGCGCTCATCAAGCCTGATCGGGGTACGCGCTGGCTCAAGTACGATGACGATCGGGTTACCCCTGTGACTGATCGTGAAGTGCTCGAGGAGAATTATGGTGGAGAGATGTCCAATGGGCTAGTGAGCAACCAGGCGAGGAATCAGGTTCGACAGTTGAAGCGGTTCACGAACGCGTACATGTTGGTGTACATGCGGGATTGCGAGATTGATAATGTGCTTCCGACGTTTGCTGAGAAGGATACGCCGGCGCATTTGAGTGAGTTGGCTTGGTTGGTTCGTGGGTGAGGTTTCTAATGATACTGCAGAGGCAAGGTTAGAGGAAGAGCGTCAAGCGTCCGAAGCTAAGAAGCGAGAACGAGAGGAACAGCATCTCTATTTGACAGCTAGGGTTGGTGCAGACCATTCGCATCCTTTCAGCCTTTCTAAACCCCATGAAACAGGTCATTACCGACAAGACGTTCGGTAATCATCAAGGCTTTGACCTTGCGACATTTGACGACAAGAATGCACCTATGTCTCCCGATTTGCCATCGTTCCGTGTGCTCAAGACCGACACATATGCTACCTTCAAGTCTATCGTCGCTCAGTCTTTACATTATCCCGAGACGAGCATTCGGCTTTGGGTCCTTGTGAACCGACAGAACAAGACGATTCGACCGGATACGCATATCCCCGAGGACGAGGCAACATTGCGGGAATGTAAGTTTCCAGGTAGATGTCGCACGTGAATTGGCTTGGCTGACGTATGTCTTAGCGGTCGAGGCAATTCGGAATACTATGGCTGCCCGACAAACTGACTTGAGGCTATACTTGGATGTTATTGCAGATGCCAATGGACAGGTACGAATCGGCATGGATATCTAGTTGTCTTATGGTTTAAACGGATAAATTTGCAGCTACTTCCTGATATCAACAACCCCAACTCGATCATGATCTTCTTGAAGTACTTTGACGTTTCCAAGCAGACTTTGCTCGGCATCGGCAAGGTCTACGTACAGAAGAACAGCAAGGTTGGCGATCTGGCCAATCTCATTAACGAGCGAATGAGGTGGCAACCTACGACACCGCTCAAACTCTACGAGGTACGGATGCCGCTGTTCGTGTGATCGTGTGAACGCTTACTTTGGCGTATAGGAAATTAAACCTGGCATGATTGAAGTGATGAAGCCCAAGTTGACGTTTGCTCAGAGCGAGATCCAGGACGGCGATGTAGTTTGTTTCCAGGCAGAGCTCAGCGAGAAAGAGTACGTACTCGCCAATTCTTTCTCAAGGATGTATGCTTATTGTTGGTTCAGGATCTCGGACTTTGAACACCAGAACATGATGTCGACTCCCATCCAGTTCTACGATCTCCTGCAGAACCGTGTGCTCATCAAGTTTAAGCCTCGCTTCGAGGATGCTGGACTGGAAGAGTTTGATCTTGTGCTGAGCAAGAAGATGAACTATGATACGGTCGGTCTCCTTACCCGTTTAGTATTCGATAGGTTACTGAAAGGCTGTGCTTGGAACAGCTGGCTGCGAGGGTGGGCGAGCACCTTCGTCATGATCCTATCAAGCTACGCTTCACGACTGCCTCGAACACGGGCCAGCCACGCCAGGTTCTCAAGCGCGCGCTGAACCAGATGGTTGCCGAGATCCTGCAGCCTACATATGGGAATAACCAAACGTCGGTTTTGTTCTACGAGATGCTCGAAGTTAGCATTGTCGAGCTCGAGACGAAGCGAAACTTGAAGATCGTCTGGACTGGTGCGCATAACCGTGAGGAGGCATGTCTGATTCTTCGGTCTATGAATGCATGCTCATTTATTTCGTTCTGTTCAGGCCACGATCTCGTTCTTATTGCCCAAAACATCGATGGTGCATGACTTGTGCGAGCAACTTGCCCAGCATGAGCAGGTCAAGCTCACCGAAGGCGAGAGCGGTAAGATTCGGGTGTTTGAGGTCACCAAGGACGGAAAACACCAGCACGAGTTTGGCGCCAACGAGATGCTTGGGAATTTGCCCGAGACTGATATCTATGCCGAGGTAGGTTGTTCATCTGTGGGGTTGATTTTTGACGCATATATTGATGTGGCGTGACTTAGGAAATTACGGCTGAGGAGCTCAATGCGGGTGACAGCGACAAGATTATCAGTGCGTTCCACTTTACGAAGGAGCCAGTGAGGACGCATGGTGTGCCGTTCAAATTTGTCGTTAAACCTGTGAGTAGTTTTGTCTGTGTGCCGTTGTGAGGCTTAGGCTTAAGTTTGATGAGTAGCATGAGAAATTCATCGACACCAAGAAGCGACTACAAAAGCGAATCGGTGTCTCGGACAAGGATATCGCCAAATACAAGTTCTCACTCATCCAGTCTGCGCTATTCAAGCAACCAGCTGCCATTGAAGAGAGTGAGTAGAGTTACGGAGGTTCATGAAACATTAATGCTGATCTGTTAATTCTGTTCAGACGACATCATCTACGACCACAAGTTCCTACCAGAAGACGTCTTGGGGCTCGACCACATCGACAAGACCGGCAAGGCTGGCAGGTCGGGTCCGGGAGAGAAGGCGATCGTAATTAAAGGATAGGGGGCTTACGAGACGGTTATGATAATCCTAGTACATTGCAAAGCGTTTGGTTCTCTTGTGTATTAAATCTTAAATGTTGTTCATCCTGCTCGATGTCACTTGAGCGACGAGACACAATTGCCCCCATGACATTAACGAGGAATACGAGGTAAGTACAGGTGGTGTGGCATCTACTTGCGCTTTTTGGCTTTTTTTGATGGTGTGGAAGCAGTACTCTGTAAAGACCCAGTGAGCTCTAATACGACGACAGTGTCATGGTTGGCGACTAACACTCGCACCAGTTGCCTTGGAGAGAGAACCGGTCTTGGGAAGAGAAACGTCGCCGTTTACGGATGGAGAGGTGGTCAGGGAGGGAGATGAGGTAGGTTTGGGGGAGAGCAGTTGGGCGGCAGATGAGACCTTGGGTCCGTATTTTTGATCTGTTCAGGTAATTCAGTGGCTTGCCCCTAAGTCAACAAACAAAGAACGCACCAGCCTCAGCTCGGGTCGCCTGCATCGTCAAGAGCGGTGACTTGAGCTTCTCGTTCAACAAGATCTCGTTTGCAGAGGCAAAGATAATAGTCCCCCAAGCCGGATGGAAAGAGTTGGCCTCGGTCACGACATCGACGATCTCCGCCTCGAGTTGCTTCTCAGCTGCCTGGAATGCGGTCCACAGAGATTCAGGAATAGCGTCCTTTTGCAGCAAGCCTTGGAGTGCAGCCTTGTCTTCTCGCATGCGGTTGACACGTACAACGTCGGCCACAGCCCGTCGGAGGAGCGCCGCTTTCAGGAGCTGGTCTGCTGCTGGCGGGTCGGCGCATTGGAGAAGAGATATATATGTGTCGCGTTCTGGATGGTCTGGGAACCATTGTTCTACCTCTTGTTCTAGTGACGGACTTTCAGTTCATTCATGTCAGCTATCTCACAAAAGGATGGCTCACCTGCCATGCGCCGTCGATATATCCGGCTAAAGACTAATAACGCACTGACGACGATCACCAGGTACGCAACAGGTGCGAATATAGATATGGACGCCATGGCTGTTGCGAGTGCCAGCGATAGTCAGAGTTGAGGACAAGAGCAAAACTGACTGAGCAGAGTATACGTGCCAGGCTGATGGGCTTCGTTTAGATTGAGGACGTGTAATGTTATGTCAGCAAGGAGCCAGCTGGCACACACAGCACAGCGCTTACGGTCCCGTGGTTTTGGGTTCATCCGGTTAACAGCCAAGTCGCGTGGCTCCGGACCTTGCGCTCTGCTACCTTCTTTCTTTTTTCTTCGAAGGCCTTTCAACCATGTTCACGACCTCGATTCGCGCTCGGGTTGCACTAAAGTCTATCAAGTCTGTTCCTCAAGTTCGGTATGCATCTACAAAAGTAGGGGATATTATTTCAACTCTTGTGATCTACATTAACGCGTTTGTCTCAGAGCCTGAAAGATACGTTGTTGGAGGTTATCCCAGCCAAGCAGGCTCAGATTAAGGATTTGGTGAGATTAACCTACTATAAGTGCCGTTCAATACTTGACGTACATTACAGCGTGCAAACCATGGTAGTGTCAAGGTCGGAGACGTCAAGGTACGTACATGCAGCCTCCATACCGAGGAATATTGCATACAAACACTACTCCCCGTTGTACTTAGATTGAGAACGTCATTGGCGGCATGCGCGGGCTCAAGGCCATGCTCTGGGAGGGCTCAGTGCTAGACCCGAACGAGGTCCGTAAACTTCCGACTAGACGCTCAGCTTCTGGTCTCATGGTCAACTCTATAGGGAATCCGCTTTCACGGACTGTCTATTCCCGACTGCCAAAAGGTCCTACCTCCGGCAAAGGGAGGCCAGGAGATTATCTCCGAAAGTATGATCTGGTTGCTCCTCACCGGACAAGTCCCCTCGCACGAACAAGTGCGCGATTTCTCGCGTCAGTTGGCTGAAGAGGGAGAGCTGCCGGAGCATATTGCCAAAATAGTTGATGCGTGAGTCCGGGTTGACAGGTATAACCTTCATTTACTGATTGAATGCATTTGTAACAGCTTCCCGCAGACGCTGCATCCCATGACTGTGAGCTGACCGAATCTTTCAACTGAATTACTCTGACACACTACGCATAGCAACTTGCCATGGGTGTAGCTGCTCTCAATCACGATTCGAAGTTTGCTGCAGCCTACGAGAAGGGTAGATGACGAGTCGTAGCACCTTAGAGCGAGGCTTACATTTAGACCATAGGCATTAAAAAGACTGACTACTGGCAGCCTGTCTTGGACGATTCTCTGGACCTTGTTGCAAAACTTCCCGCCCTTGCTGCTCGGATTTACCGAAATGTCTATCACCCCGGCAAAGAGCTGCCGGCTGTTGACAAGAACCTTGACCTCGTTGGTACGCATATCATCTATTTTTGCTAGTGACAACACTAAATCTCACCTAGGCAACTACGTAAACATGCTTGGCTACGGCGATAACAAGAGCATGGTCGAATACTTGCGCTTGTACATTGCTTTGCATGGTGACCACGAGGGAGGCAACGTCTCTGCACACACCGCCCGTTCGTACTGAACTTTACTCTAAAAGCCGGCTTTACTCATGTCATGTTTACATAGATCTCGTTGGTTCTGCCTTGAGCGACCCCTATCTCTCCTATTCTGCTGCACTCCTTGGTCTTGCTGGACCCCTCCATGGGTATATTTCTTCTGAGCTCGCCCTCTACTATCTACTCACGACTGGGGCTTCAGGCTTGCCAACCAGGAGGTATTACGCTGGATGATTCAGATGCAAAAGGCTATCGGAGAAGATCCTAGCCACGATCAGATCAAGGAATATCTCTGGAAAACGCTCAAGGGTGGACAGGTCGTACCTGGGTGAGTTGGTGGTAGCCTAACTTCAAACATTTAGGACTAAACCGACGCATATAGCTATGGACACGGTGTCCTCCGAAAGCCTGACCCTCGCTTCATTGCCCTCCAGCAGTTCTCCGCTTCTCGAGCAGAGCTGAAGGACAGCCCGATTATCAAGCTCGTGAACAAGACGAGCGAGGTCGCCCCCGGTGTTTTGACTGAGCATGGCAAGGCCAAGAGCGTGCACCCGAACGTCGATGCTGTTTCTGGATGCTTGTTGTACCACTATGGTCTTACGGAGTTCAAGTACTACACTGTAATCTTTGGTGTTTCGCGAGGTGAGTACCTTCAATATCCCTACTTGTGGAAGTTTTTCTTATGAGACGGCACAATTAGTTCTTGGATGCGTATCACAACTGGTCTGGGACCGAGGTAAGTCCTTTTCCCCATGCTCCTCAACTTTGCTAAGTCGTTGTGTATCTAGCTCTTGGGTTACCCATTGAGAGGCCGAAGTGTAAGCTTTGCTTGATTTTGTTCCAAGTGTGCTATATTGACATATTACTTGCAGCCGTCTCGATGAGCGATCTCCAAAAACTGATCAATTAAGGAGGGTGTCTGCCCCGAGACCTTGATGTATGCGCTTGATAAACAACAGTAATACAAGTTGAATTTTCATTTCTATCAGTCTTGATAAACCAGCCTTACTTGACTCGAAGAGCGTTGCCCGTGGCGATAGCCGCAACACCGGAGCTCTTGAAAGGGGTCTCGCTCATATACATAACACTAGCGTATTCTTAGAACACTCTCATATCACTGGTAACACCAAGCTCCTCTAACGCTTTTTTCCGTTGCGCTTCGTTCTAGATCCACATTACTCGCCATACAAACAACTCGGAATTGCTACCTGGTTAATACTGGCATACCTGAGCTATGAGATGGCTTGATATTTGTGGATCGTGTTTGGTTGTTCGGTCGTACTCATTGATGGCTTATATTGACTCGCATAATATATCACAATATATTCCATTATTGGGACTATGGAAGGGGCACTCAAGTTTAGAAACACAATGGGGACTAGCCGTTCTCGAGCGACGAGGCGGGTCGCCTCGTCCCCCGTATATATTTGGTATGCTCCAGTTAGCGCTTGTAACGACTCGGGCAAATAAGACAACTCACCAGCTATAGAGGGGTCGGTGCGCCCCTGTCCGCCAAAGCGGACAGCAGTCGTCACCGGCACCGACCCCTCGAGCCGAGACAGCCCGTCGACCGTCCCTCGCCCGTCTCTAACCTGCGAGGCTAGCTGGCTACCAGCGAGCAGCGCGCAGCGCGCAACTCTGAGAAGAGTCAGCTAACTCGCGGTGAGCTAGCTGCGCCCCGCAATCAGCCGGAGACGCGACTGCAGCTGCCCTAAAGGCAGCTGTGCGGCCCTCGCCGCGGACTACGCCCCTGCAACCACTACGATCAGCTATAACTATGACCACGACTCACCAGAGACATAACGCGGCAATGCCGCATACCGCCCCGAACCACTCGATATACTGCATACGTACTACATACTTGTCAGCCTCGCTATCATGTTTCTCGTACCTTTTACTTGGCCGCGGGCCGCTTCTTCTTCGACTTCAGCTTCCAGAACGAGACCGACGCCACCAGCCCGGACCGAACCTTGCGCTCATGCGCGTCCGCTCGGGCTGTCGCCTTCGCTCCCCGCTCGATACGCGCCAGCTCCATCCGATACTGGGCGTGCTTCGCCACGAGCTCAGACGGTTGGTGAGTAAGGTACTCGACCGCCTGCTGATGAGAGCTCGTGGTGAAGCCACGCTCCAGATGGCAGTACTGGAGCATGACTCGCCGAACGAGGCGCTCGAAGACTAGCCCAGCGTCCTCGCAGTCCACGCTCGACTTGACGCCAGGAGACGAGGCGAGAGCGTGGACGAGGCCAGGGACGCGGGCCGCCTTCTGGAGCATGTACGCCGGGAGACCGGCGTAGGGACGGTTGGACTGAGGAGTCTATTAGCTGAAAGCATACAGAACAGGAGACGAATACTTACCAGGTGGATGACGCCGTCCATCACGAGGAGGGTGAAATCGACCTCGCGCTCAGTCACTTGGGAGTGAGCAGCGAGCAGGAGGTCGATGAGTTTGATGGAGTATACGCCAGAGGCGCAGGAGGAGAGGGAGGAGAGGAGGGCGGAAGAGGAGAGGGAGTTGGGAGTTGGGAGAACTGCTGTGGGCATGTTGGATACGTTTGGGAGCAATGGTAGAAAGAGGAAGGACGAAACAACAGGAGGTTTCTTATATATCTCAGTCAGGGGCAAATGTTGTTCAGGAAGATTAGCGGAGTAGACCGCAGGGGCCGAGAATACATGAGCAACTGTATTGAGTACGACCATGACCGGCATACATGTGGGCTTGTTTACGCCGAGCCCTGGTAAATTGCCAAATCTGACCAATCATCCATTGCAAGGGGTTCACACGAACCTTCTTCTATCTATACTTGAAGTAATGCACTCATGAATATGAACACACAAATAGCGACTATGGTGAATCTCTGGGCTTTTTGGCACGAACGAGCCGATGTAGTCACGGCGGCGACAGCTTGAACCGATGGGGGCCTGGCGAGTACTGATTTATCACCCAGTTAGCCGTATTCTGAAGGTGAATGAGACGGGGGCTGAAATCTATGGCATTCTTGTAGGATTAGAAGGGATATGTCGTTCTGTTTTCCGCGGCTCATACATGACTTTACATCACGCATGCCAGCTTGGGTATGTTTGATTTGAGTGGCGAAGGATCCTATGAGAGCACTCATACGTCTTCGCTACCTGACCGAATATCATGGCACTCTAAAGCAAATTCCAACACATGTATATTTGAAGAATGCTCCAGACAGGATAGCCCAGCGAGTGAGCAAATAACCTTACGAGCACCTGGTGCCTATATAAGCGCCACTGGAGCTCTGGAGTTTCGAACCTGCTCGGGCCGTACTTCTCGTCGGCTCCGCTTGGGCTATTTTGGGATGTACGCTGGTTGGTAGCTTTTAGATACTGCTATATCCCATCTCTTATATTTATCATAATATGGTGCGGCACTTAAATTTGATGTGCAAACGTCCATCACTGCTGTTTGGTTAAAGCCCTGTTTATATGCGTGGGATATATGGGATTAGTTGGCAGGTTGCGGTTAAAGTGGGAAGTGCGAGAATGCGAAAACACAACCTCGCAAAAATACGAGGAACAGAGTTCAATGATGGCATGCTACGTCAGCAGGGTAAGCAGTGGCAAGTCTTGCGCTACATGTATGGACCGTGTGGAGCTTGCCAAAGCAAGGCAATTTCTCTATCCTTTTCACGGCCCGACGGTCTCGGCCTTTGAACCGGGCCCGGACAAACTCCACGTGGCGTGATACGCCCAACTAAGTCTTCTAATTGGTGTGACGTCGGAACCGCGTCATAACTAATTTGCGGGAGCCCACGAGGAACCCCTGCTCCAACTCTTGCTCCACTTTCCACGCGGAGGCGAACATGTCTGACGTCAACGTCATACGGCTCCGAGCGCATATAAACAAGCCTCCCTACCACAGTTGGATACTCACTCACCTACCAAACACCTCTCCAACCAACCAACACTACTTTTCTAATCATGTTCGGATCTCGTCGCACTCGTGGTACTCGCACTACCCACACTACTACTACTACTACTCGTCGTGGCGGTCTTGGTGGACTCTTCCACCGCAAGAACCCGAACCGTCAGGCAGGCGGCTACAAGGTATGCTCTGCTCTTCTCATTGTTGACATTCCTCGCTCATTGAATCTTCCAGGCGGCACTGCACAACCCCAACACCACGTCTTCTGGACGTCGCCATGCTAAGCATGAGCTGAAATCCATGGTAAGCCTGGTTGCTTGTCGCTCTTTCTTACGAGATTGCTAATGTTGTTTCTCATTATTAGGGCCGCGGTCGTCAAGCACACGTCCCTCTGTCCGTGCGCATCAAGCATATGCTACACATCGGTGGCCGTCGCCGTACCACCACTACCACTCGCTACTAAGCGACACGATTATCAAGACCTCTTTATGATTGCATGATATTTAATAATTGCCTGTTGAACTGTATCAATTAGTCTTACTCTGTTATACCTCAATAATACCCTTTGTTGTGCTCATCACCATGACTGTTTGAGATTTCGGCGAGGTCTGCGTATACAAAGCGCACTGTTGTTCTTCATCATAAGTTAGTAAACTGTCACATCACATCGAAAGAGACAGGTGCAGTAAAATAGCCTTAATGTGCTGGCAGGATTTAGTGGCAAGAACGACAGTTTCAGACAAGTGTCGGGACCTGTTTACATGTGTTTACCTCGTTGAAAGGGGCCGACTTATTTGTTGAAGTTGATCAGAGTAGCTCCATAGCTGCAAGTCTAATACGGAAAGAGATCTACGCCACCATTAGAGTGCCGCTCCTGGATTATTCTTGCTTTATGAACACTCCAAGACAGACACCCGTGAGGACATAAGCAAACCAAGGAAACCATTGTCGCTTATATCAAGCCATCTATTCATCTAATATCCAAGTTTATCCTGAATTGCGAGTGTTATATACTTAAATATTGAACCATCTCAAGCATTTTCATCAGCTGGTGCACCAACTCGCCCAGCGCCCTCTTCACCCTCTTTCTTTCCACTCCCTCCAAATCCAAACTTTCCTCCCCAAGCCTTGGCGTTCTTCTTCCGATCTCCTTGTCCGAACTCGGCGTTCCATTTACGAAGGTCGACAAGTGTACCAAGCGCTTCAGACGCAGAGGGTGTAATCTCTTTGAGTGCGCGCGCAAAGTGACGTTCGGCGAGCGTTCGAGCTGTTACGGCCGACGAGAGTTCCGAATCGGTTGGCTTGGGGGACGCGGTATCATTAGTTGGTTCTGAAGGAGTGCTTTCGACCTCGGAGCTGGTCGTTTCTGATGATGCTGATGTGGAGGCTGAAGTTGTGCCCGGCACAGGTTGATCTGAGCTCGTAGCATCCGGAGCAACGTTTGCTGCGTCCTCCTTTGGAACTTCCTCTATCACGGTTTCCTTCATGGCCTCTTTGTTTCCTCCGGTCTTTCTCCATGGTAGATGCACCTTTTCCTTGACCGCGTCCAACGCAGCCGCCACAACCAAATCTATTCGATTCTGTCAATACCACGCCAACAAAATAAGACCAAGAGCTCACTTTTGAGATCACTCCCGCTAAATCCTTCAGTCCTCTTCGCAAGCCCCTTGACATCCACATCATCCTCAACTTTCTCTCCGGAAAGCATAATCCTCAAGATCGCCTCTCGCTCATCCAGCCCAGGAAGATCAATCAACAACCGTCGAGGCAAGCGCCTCAAGACTGCATCGTCTAGATCAAACGGCCTGTTCGTCGCTCCGACGACTACGACGTTGGACGACGAGCTATTGGATCGTAGCCCGTCCATCTCTTGCATGAATTCAGTGACGAGACCGCGATGCGCTGATGCTGTGCCTCCGATATCTCGTGAAGATCGTGCACCGAGGAGTGCGTCGATTTCGTCGAGGAAGACGATACAGGGAGAGAGACGACGTGCGAGTGAGAACACACTACGGACAAGTTTTTCGCCTTCACCGACGTACTACCAAATCAATTAGTCAAAGGTGTCCACTAGTAAGTGTTAGAAACTCACCATGTCCATCACGTCTGATGGTTTGACAAGCATCATACGCGCCCCGCTTTCTTTTGCCAACGCCTTGGCTACAAGCGTTTTACCCGTTCCAGGTGGGCCGAACAACAAAGCTCCAGTCATCGCATGTTGTGACAAGATCCCTGATCTGAACGCAGCCGGGTAGAGCAGAGGGAGCGAAACAAGTGTGCGCACGCTGTCAATCGTAGGATCTGGGAGATGTACCTGCGCAAACGTCGTTTGAAGTTCGGCTATCCAAATGTTAGATCGACTCAGAACATATATAAGACGGCCGGGAGCTCACCTGGATTAACGATACATCCTAATAACCTCTCTTCATGCGTCTCCAAATCGGGATCATTCTTAATCTTTTCCACCAAATCGTCCACGTCTTTCTGTTCCTCCCCTGCAGCAGGCGCCTTCCCAACGCCAGACGTACTGGGCTCCTGATGCAAAGCCGCATCGACCCATTGCACAGGTTCCTTGGGCGACCCGATCCCACTCCACTTGGCACCCGAGCTAGCAGGCGGCGGAACAGGTGTCTCTTCAGCCTTGTTGACCGTCGCACCTTCCTGTTGACCGTGTCCCAGAGTGAGTCGAAGAGCGTCCCAGGCTATACGTATTGACTCCCATGAAACGGCCGTTGGAGAGGGCATCCTTGGCCCGGGTTCTTCTCCCGCCGCTGCAGCCGGCGGAGGGGGCGGTTGCATCTCTGCAACATCGGCAGCACTTAAACTTGCCTCTCCCCCATTCTGAGCGTTGAACACCGCAGAAGCAAGCGCACGATCCGCCAACCGCCTCGCAGACGACCAGTCCAGAATCCGTCTCGACCAATCGTCCGTCATCCGCTCAGTCGGATCGACCTCTTCTTTTTCCTTTTTCGCAACCTTGGAGCCTTTTCCGCTCAACGAACCAACGACTCGTCCACCAACAGCTCCAACAGCCATTCGCACAACCAAGGCATTCACCTCGGCTCTCCGTGCCTTTCTCGAAGCCCTCTCTCTCGCTTCATCCCTCACAGCGGGCACAACGCCACATACCCTAAAATACCCGCTCTTGTTCCCCGTCCCGACGCTTACACCCTCGTTCACCTTGCCTTCAGCATTCTCACCCGCCGAGCTCGGTTGAGCACCAAATATACTCGTGAACCCGTTGGCGGACATGAACCCAGTCCGTTGAGATGGAGATGTACCCGGTGCGAAAAATGGTGGAAGGTCGTCCAAGATTGAACCCGAGCATGACCACCGTCTGAGCCGTTCACGCAGGCGTCGTGCACGGTCGTCTACGGGAGATGAAGGTTCGGATTGACCTCCTGTTCGGACGCGGATGCCATTTCGTTGGTTCATGAGCATGTTCATGATTCCTGCTGCTGCTGGAGATAGTTGTGAAGGCCTAGACGGCGAGGACGAAGACGGTTGAGACGTTAGAGATGGTGAGACGCCTAGGACGAGTGTGGTTGGGTTTTGTACTGGTTGAGAAGGTTTTAGGAGAACGCCTTGTCGTCTTGTTCGAATGGCGGATAGGAGAGCTGGGTACCATGCCTGGGCAGAGGGAGCGAGGAGGGAAAAGTCCCGGATGTAAATTATGCGTGGGCGGTTGGATGTTTGTGTTGTAGGAGTACCGGGTACGGGAGCATTGATTATAGACTCGAAGAAACTCTTGAGCTCAGAGAACCCAGTTGGGACGCCGCGAGATGGTGGAGAGGCGGGCGCAAAAGGGTTTGGTGCCCTCAGGCGAACGGTGCGGACGGGTAGTGAAACATTGCCGAGCATGATGCGGTGGACGTTGCTGTCATCATCATCGTCCTCGTCCTCGTCTTCATCTTCCTCTGGATCTTCAGACATGTTGCGGAGGGACCCAGATGGAGAGGACGTAAAGTGCAACGGGTTGTTCTGAAATTTGAGAACAGAGGCAGCTGTAAGATCGAATGAGTAGGTGCAAAAGGTAAGTGATTAGGAACGTACCTTTCCCAAAGCTACCGTATTCTTTGGCGGCTAGCTGAGCAGCATCGATAACTATCACGTCTGCTTGGATTCGGCTCGCGAGCTCTTTCACTGTGTCATCTATTACGTGCTGAAACACTTGTATAAGCAGGAGACGGGAAGGACCAGCAAGAGACTCACATCTCCACCCTCGATAGGGCAATATAACGCCATCGTAGGCTCAACAAGCGAGCTACCACTAGATCCAGTGTACGCGGCACGGTACTGCAGCTGGGGCTGAAGCGTCACAAGCAGCTGGGCAAGCGCGTCTTGGAGCATATCGTCTGGCGGCAGCGTACGAGCCTCGTCCAACGTCGGACCACTCCAAATCACATCGGGCCCTACGGATGCGCGTATCGGCGATGGGGGTGGCGGCGGCTTATTTGGACCACCACTAGCTCGACTAGCGCGTCTCTTGGGCTTCTCGACATCTTGGGCGTTGTCAGGATCGATCTTGGCGCTGGCGATCGACACAGACGCGTCGTCTACCGAAGCTTGGGCACATCGTCTAGGGTAGTCTGGTGGTAGTTTGCGAGGAGCACGAGGCGCCGAGGACGAGAACGCAATAGGCGCGCGCTTGACGGCAAGGACGGGTGCGAGGGCGTGGGGCGGGATGGACCGACGGCGGGCAGCATTGAGCGTCGGGCGCATATGGAAGACTCGAAGAGTGAGAAATGAGCGTGTGACATAAGCAGGTGACGTAAGGGCGCTTGGCTAAGCGCCTGGGATGAGGTCGCACGCTCTCGGCACGCCGTGCGTCTGAGCTTGACGTTGACTGACACGATGCCAGGAGCACGCGCCTCTTCTGCTACCCGAGTCGACAAGGCACAGCTCGACCGCCGGCGCCGCGGCTCCGAGGTTGTCGACGGGAAGCTTGCGCTCGACCTCGCCACACACACCTACGACGAGAATGTCTTTCTTTTCATCCCCAATCTCATCGGTGAGCCACGTCTTCAGTTTCTCGTGGCCGGTTTGCTCATTTCGTGTAGGATATACCCGTGTCATTCTCGCCGGCTTTTCGCTGCATTACATGGGCACGCATCCAAGCACATGCACGCTTCTCTACGGGATATCATGTCTCCTCGACGCCGTCGACGGTCAAGCTGCGCGCGCGTTGAACCAGACGTCCAAGTTTGGTGCTGTACTTGACATGGTCACCGATAGGTACGTCTCTTCTCTCTTTCGTGCTGCACTCTGACTGAAATTCATCCCGTAGGTGTACCACGTCGTGTTTGCTGTGCTACCTTGCCTCGCGCTATACATCCTACGCGACCCTGTTCCAAATGCTCATCACCCTGGACTTTAGCAGCCACTATATGCACATGTATAGGTCGGTCACTTATCTCCGTATCTAATTCCTGCACCGTTCTTATCCGGCTACTTTTTCAGCTCACTCGTCACGGGCTCAAAATCCCATAAAGCCGTAACGAGCGAAGTCAGCCGCATTCTCTGGTACTATTACAACAACTCGGTGCGTGCTTTTCGTATACCTCTCTTTACACTCTTACTAACACTCCCCTTCTCACCAGCTCACGCTATTTATCTTCTGTACCTGCAATGAGCTCTTCTTCATCTCACTCTACCTCCTCTCCTTCGGCCCATACGCACCCATCGGCGGACCCTTTGCCTCCCTCTCCCAATTCCTCCTGACCTTCCAACCAGCCGGAAAACCCATCCCCCAACTCGCACTCGCAGCCCAATTCATAGCTACCCTTTCCTGGCCCCATTTGCTAGCGCTCATATCCTTCCCGATATGCTTTGGCAAAAACATCATCAACATCGTTCAGCTCTGGAAAGCGAGCAAAATGCTCGTTGGCGTCGACTTGGCAGACAGGGCAAAAGAACGAGAGGCCATACATCCTATCAAGGAGGATTAAATAGACGCTGTACCATTCCAGAAAAGTACAATAGGTGTAGTCAGTTTCCTGTTCATGTGCTACGGTCGTGTATACATCAGTTGTCTAGTAATTCTATTCCCTCACAAACTGTCTCTATCATATACTTTTTTTTGACAAATGGATTCAACGTCATAAGCAACCCTGGATCCGCGTGTACACTGTGATTTGGCTTCCACGTACGAGTCAGAGTGTGTAGGACTAACCGGACACCGGTAATTGAGCACCGATCAAGTACATTATTCTTCGAGTCAATCTAGCGAATCAGAGACGCTGATCAATCAATCATCGCCGAGAGGCCAAACCTCGAGACACGGCGATCATGACCGCCGGCAAGCGCCCGACAAAAGTACTTGAACACGACGACAAACTATGGTCTAATCAACAGTCACTACTTGTATTGCTCTCTACTACTACCACCGCCACCACACACCAATGCCACCTAGGTCTAAAAAGTCAACTACGGCCAAGGTCGCTGTTTCAACAACGACCGTTGAAACAACTTCAACTTCTCGTAAACGTACTGCTGGAGAACTAGACGAGCCTTCAACTTCTGCAGCTCAGGACACCGATGCTCGTCCCAACAAACTCGTGAAACAAGACTCGAAAGGTAAGCTTGTTTCCTCTGCCTTTGAATTTATTTCTCAACTAATGATATATGAACAGTCCCAAATATGTTTCTCCCCAAAGCCGAACGTCTCGCGCTCCTCGCAACCTCCACGCCAGCTTCGACGGGACCGTTCCAATGGTTACCCTCTCTCGCTTTACCTGTACATCAACCTCGAGCCCTGCCTGGTCAAACTGTAGAGCAAGTTGGCTCCGCAACATGTTTATTTGGTGTACATCTGGATCCAAAGCCTTCCACCAAGGTAGGCTCTTCCCTCTCCCTCTCTCCCCCACATCCTATTCACTGGGTATGAATAGGTCGCGTTATTCGACTTGGACGATACACTTGTCACGCGCAAGAGCGGGCAAAAGTTCTCGGACGATCCAACTGACTGGAAGTTGTGGTCTGACGGTGTTGTAGAGCGATTAAAGGGTGCTGTTTCCGATGGGTAAAGCAGACCTATACTCAAGACTGCGCAGAAACTAATGTGTTGTTTAGGTTTGCTATTGTAATTGTTACGAACCAAGCTGGGTTACCTGTTAAAGATCGAGAACAAAAGTGGAAGACGAAGATCCCAATGATCGCTCAAAATGCTGTACGTCTTTTTTCGATTCGTCTCTAGTGTTTACTTCCTTACTGACATGTGTGTATGTTGGATGCCTAAGCTCAAGGATGTCCCGTTCCGCGTATTCGCAGCTAAACACAAAGACGGGTTCCGAAAGCCCATGTTGGGTATGTGGGACGCGCTTGTTGAACAGTTTAGGCAGGAGAATGTCACAATTGGTGAGTATTTCAACTTAGCTATGGTCACTATGTAGGCCTAAGCTTAGTTTTCATAGACAAATCTGCTTCGGTTATGGTTGGAGATGCTGCGGGTAGGATAAAACCTAAGGATTTCAGCGCTGGAGATCGAAAGTTTGCTGAGAACGTTGGGTTGAGGTTTTATACCCCCGAGGTAAGTGCAGATTCTGGCTACTACGGTATGATATCTGAACCTTTCTCGCTCCAGGAATACTTCAAGGACCAAAAGGTGGCACTCCCTCCTCTAACGGGATTCCATCCTTCAACGCACATCAAAGCTTCCTCCTCTTCAGGTCCGTCTTCTCCTTCACTCTGCCACACGCATTACTCAAACACAACCTCGACTCTAGATCCGTCCCCAAAGCTCGTCTCGACCTCTAAATCTCCCGAAATGGTTCTCTTCGTCGGCCCACCAGGCTGTGGAAAGAGCACGACCTTTGCACGTCATTTTGGCCCGGCTGGATACGTCCATGTGAACCAAGATACCCTCAAAACCAAGCCTAAATGCTTCAAAGAGGTTGAACGGGTGCTGGGTCAATCAGGCAAATGTGTTGTCGGTAAGTCTATTGCCTCGTTCGGTGAACCGTATTTTTGAATACGCGTTTGTTTCAGACAATACGAATCGGGACAAAGCCGCACGCGCCGAGTTTATTAAGATTGCGAAGAAACACGGCGCACGCGCGCGATGTGTGTATTTCGACATGCCGATCGAGTTGGCGTGGCACAATAACCTGTATCGTGCGTTTCACATGAGGGCAGGGGGAGATAGCCCTGCTGTGGTGGCGACTGCGACGACTTCGACGGTCGTTCAAGACGAGGAGGAAGATGCCAACTCAAAAGGGAAGAAGACGAAGATCACTACGACCAAAACGACTACGACTACTGTGGCTACGGCAGCACCTGCTCTTCGCTCGTTGGTTCCCTGGATCGCATACACTTCCTTCCGTTCAAAGTTTGAAGCACCAGAGGCGAGCGAAGGGTTTGAAGAGGTGATCAAGGTTGGGTTTGAGTATGAGGGTGATGGAGAGGAGCGAGAGAGATGGAATACCTGGATGGAGCTTTAGAGATTGTACGTGTGCATGCTAGAAACTGCGCTCACTACAATCGTGGGTATCGGATGTCCCACTTCACTATGTTTACTGCTTTCCCTTAAAATAAATACCCCTGTTCCTAGTTAAGTCGACGCCTCGGATTGTTAGAGGATGGCTTAGGTTACAGCCGAGCTTGTTTACACATATTTACATATCGTTCGACAGCGGGCGTGAGCAAGCTGCGAGCGACTCGACCATATCAACACCCGCCGCAACGAGGTATCATATCCTTACTGTCACACTTGAATATTCATAAACCCAATGTGTATAGCCGTTTAATTATTTTTACAGGTCCAAATCCAATCTAGGACTGGGCAGGGTTGTTCTCCGCAAAGTACTCATGGCTGTCCGCGTTCGTGATAGCCTGAGCAGGGTTCGATATGGCCAAATTCTTAGCTCCGCTCTGGCCGTATACAACATCCGAAGTGCCACCGTTGACAGTGAAGTGCGACTGCTCGTGAACGATCGTTCCAGCCTTGGAATCCGTACCAGTGCTAAGAAGAATGTGATCAGGATCTTGAGCAAAGCACAAAGGATATATGCACTTACTTGGGTGCACTCCAGAATGCGCTGCAGAGGTACACGCGGCCAGGCTGGTTGGCGTAGACATAGGCATAAGCGCTGCTAGTGCAAGTCTGTGTAACAAAAGAAGGTTTTAATGCTCAAGTTCTCGAGCTGGAGTTGATAAATCCCCTATTAAATAAGTACCCACCGAGCAGTCGTAAGTCGTGCTCGAAGCATCGGTCCCGATGTTCGAAAAATGGGAGCGCACGGTCGAAGCACGGGCAGCGGTGTAGGTGCCGAACCAGGTCGTGTAGCGTGCCTTGCCAGAGGTGAGTCCACTAAGGTACGAGCTCGCGCCCGAGACATAAGAGTTGGCAGACGTTACAGCGGTAGCAATTTGAGATTGGCGAGTCGTGGAGCATCCGACGTAGGCGACGCGCTTGCCGAGGGAGCGGGCCTCAACCTTGGGTGTGCTCTGAACTAACGGTGAGGCCATGTATATGCTATGTGTTCAAACGACTTACGCGAGCAGAGACCAAGTTTCCGCTAATACCAATCTTTGCGGACTGGGTAGCAGCCTCGATCGTGGAGAGCTTCCCGGCAGCATCGACATACTGGAAGACGTTGGACGCATCAAACTGAATAAATAGTAAGATACAATATACCAGATAGCTAGGCACTTTTATTATCATACCTTGAACTCTCCAGCACCGGTGTTGGTGAAGTTGTAAACTCCAGCAAGGCTGTGGGTCAGCTCGAACGTCTGGCCGGGAGCCAGGATAGTAAAGTCGGCCGCATTGTTCTTCTTGACCACGTAATCGGGCGAACTGTCAAATCTTATAAGCTATTGTCTCATTTGTGGCACCGCCGAAGATGTACTTACTACTTGACGAACATCCCAGTGAATTGGGGAGAGCCCTTCTCGCTGGCAACATTGAAAGTATGGGTCTTAGCCGAGGATAAAACACCACGAGGGTCCTTCAACAGCTTCAAAGTCTCTGTGCCAGTGTTCTTGACAACCGCAGTGACAGAGAGGTTCTCGACATCAGAAACCGAGTCAGGGGACAAGACAGACAGGGAAAGACCAGGGGCGGCAGAGACACCAAGAACGGCGGCAGAAACAATGGCGGTAGCGAGAGCGGCGCGCATAGTGGGATCTGTAGGACTGAGGAGGGTGGACTGGACTAGGAGCCGATGCTTCAATCAGACAGCAACGCGAGCGTTTTATATCTTGAAGAAGAATTCATCTACCCCTCGGCCCACGGAAAATACTAAACGGCGCACGTGTATCATTCTGCACGCAACGCGCTCTCGTCAACGACTGTCTTGCGACCATATGCGCAGAGTATGCCAAGACCTACGACCGCATCGCGGCTGGCGCCGAGGACTAATAAGTAGTTATAGTATTGGATATAGGCTAATATCAGCGAAAGCTTGGCAGTTTCGGTAACGCAACTAGCATGCGAGTGGTCGATAGTTGCATGATCATCGTCGTTCTCGATAACCTTGATATGGAACAAACAAGCATGCTGACAGGATGTCAGAAGATCGAGGAACGCCGAATTGAGAAGGGCCAAGCACATCTTCCTCTGGCTTGGTAGATAGTCGATGGCAGCGTTCGTAGTGTCACTCGCGGCAGAAGACTAGTGGAACCGCTGGATATGCCGTACACGCGGACCCCCTGATAATCCATTCAAAGGATAGATAGGCGATTATCGGCCTATAATCCACCGATTCAGTACCGATTATAGGAGTATGACGAACAAACTACATCGCATGGGAGCTGGGATGCCATGTACTTTGAGCGATTTTGAGTAGTTGTCCAGTCTCAATTAATATACGTTCCCAATCGGCTCTAGGCGGGCCGCAGTGTTTTGTGACAATGTCTCATGAGACATAGTTTAATCTGGAAGCTCAAGGAGCTGCACAAGAGACAAATGACCAAGTCGAGCAACTTAGATGTGGTGGTCGAAATGAGATGTTTTTATGTGTTTTGGAGATTAGCTCCGCGGATGGGCGTTTCTCAAATAAGCGTATCCAAAATTTGTTATTGAGTTTGCCGACGTTGCTCCCCGTTTAGCTATCTGCCAACTCACACGCGACCTATAAAATATCAGCTCGAGTCTTAACAGCATGGCTGATCGCAAAATACAACCCATCTACGGTCGGTTATCTGACAATGGTACATATTTGTCTCGCTGATCGACGCCTCCAAACAAACACAGATGCACTCGAGTCCTCGCCCAAGCTAGCTCTGCAGCTGTGCAACAAATCCTTAAAGAAGCAACCCGAATCGCCTGTACTTAAAGTACGCGTATATAATTTTGTAAAGCAATCTCGTTTAATCTGACGTGTCCTGCTATTTTATAGTCCCTAAAGGCGCTGGCCCTTATTCGTGCTGGGAAACTGGAAGAATGCATTGCCTTGACAGACCAGATCATTGCAACTAAGCCCACCGAGGAACCTGTTCTTAACACTTTGGCCCACGTGTTACGAGCTTTGGATCGGCGTAAGTAGACTAGCATACAACATTAACTTCATCGTTTAAACTCACAGACATCAGCCCAGGACGTTGTCACACTCTACGACGATGCGTTCAAGCAGAGCCCTAACAACGAGGAGCTAGGCTGCCAAGCCTTTATAGCAATGGCAAAAGTCAGCTCTTGGAGGACTGCTCAGCAGACTGCACTACGACTTCAACGTTCGTTCCCTGGAGCAGGCGCCGAAGTTCGCTACGTCTTTTGGGCTATTTCGTGCATGCTCATGCAAGCCCGAGCGCCAGATACGCCTCGGAAGATGAAGCCCATGCTACTTGGCCTAGCATTGCGAATGATCGACGGACTTCCAAAACCTGGTGCTGCTGCAACTCCTGACAAAGTCTGGCTACACATGTCTGTTCTTATCGATCTGGGGAAGCTCGAGCTAGAAGATGGTAATTCCTCCTCTCCTACCGTTTAATATGTATACTTATATTTTAATTCAAAGGTGCAGCAAATCCTGAGCAGGGTCGTGGGCGATTTAACAAGGCTCTAGAGCTTGTCGTCAACTCGCAACAGCTTGTCGGAAGTAGCCTCATCTGTGAGCAGCTGCGAGTGGAAGCCATGATGCTTGCCGAAAGGTTCGTAGAAGAGCGCGAAATCTGCAAGACGAGGCTGGCAGCAAAGTGAGATATCTATTTCCATCTTCAGCATATACTAAATACCATCCTTTTTTAGCGACCGAAACTTTGCCCAATTCAACATTCTCCTCGATACAACTTTTGGCATCATCAAAAAGGAAAAGGCTGGCGAAGAACTTATTCTTCCCCCAGAAGTAGAAGGCGAGCCAAAGCCGGTGACGACCACTGATGAGTTATACGCGGAAACATCTTCCATCTTTACGAAAATCGCCGAAAAGGATGGTGCGGACGAGCGCGCTGCTCCCTTGGCTTTGATCGAGCTGGAAGTACGCAGGAGGAAAGAGGGAATTGAAATTGGTAAGTCGAGGCTAACTCTACTGAGGCTTTGAATACTTACGTCTATTCACCCCACTCAAGCTTCAGTCGAACCCGACGCCCTCTTCACCCTTTTATGCAAATACCTCTTAAAAATAGGAGACAAAACCTGCTGCTACGACGATCTATACGATGCTATCACTTCTCTGCCGGAAGACGGACCGGAGCTCGCCAAGTGGATCGAGCATCTGAATGGACAGACTCAGGATCTCGTAAGCTCACCTCCCATACCGTACTTAATAAGCTACTTATTGAAGTTTAATAGACTAGCCTTAATGACTTGAGGAGAGCTATCAATGTAGCAAAGTTGCTTCGCACCGGTAAACCATCGGCTGAAAAAATCGTGCCTGAGGAAGAGGCGGCGTTAGCACGCTCATACCTAAAGGCCTATTTTGAAGCTGCACCACTCTGTACGTTGAATAAAGTTTCTTTTATATACATGTAACTAACTCGATCTTCTCAGGTCAAAATTCCCCTTCCACAGAGCAACAACCCCGGGACGATTTTGCAATCTTAGCTGCCTCGGCGCTTATTTCTGCATATACGGGTTCAGGTATAAATCTGGAGATTCGGGCATAGTCTTTCGCTGAAGGAGGTACATATAGGAAAATCGTCGTATCTTACCGAGGCTAGTGTTGTCCTTGAATATGCCCACTCGAAGAGTCCATTCAACTACCGCTTCCGTGTGCTGTTGATCCGCCTTTACAGGTTGCTGGGTGAGTGCCAAGCCTTTTACCTTTGTCATTTTTGTCTGAAATTGTGCCAAAAGGTGCTCCTACTCTTGCACATGATCATTACAAGGGACTTCGTATTAAGCAAATGCAATCCGATTCGCTGTCTCATCTGGTGCTGGCACGTGCATCCACATTTTGCCTTGCAGGGGACAGTGAATTGGTCAACGAGTGCATAGAGAGCAGTCAGATATACACCTCTAATGTCCAAGAAACTCCGGAGATGGTGGCGCGTGCTTTTGTTGCTGAGAAGTATGCTCAGGTATGCGTTTAGGTTATGTCCTATTATAGCTATTTTGCTCATTCTACCGATAACAGATACCAGACTTCGTGAACTTTGAAGAGCGATTGGAGTGCTCGCTTCAACGTGACCTCACCAAGCTAGAGCACACACGTATGCGACTCGGATTCGAGGCCCAGGCAGCAGATGCCCTCATTCTTGAGCTTCAGGACCTCCAGTTAACCATCGTGCGCGGTAAGTTTGGTGTTTCGCGCCCCGTGAGCTACGCTTAGCCAGCACGTTGATCCCACCCAGCTCATCACGATAATCGTGACATGAGTGTAATTCCAAACTACCAGCCTCGGGGCCAGAGTATGGAACAACAAACATCAATGGGACCGTCACCTGGGGTGAGCTACACGTTTTTGATTTAGGGGATTTTAACTGAGGGCCTCTAGCTCCCCTGGCTCAGCGTGTTCTTACAAATATACATTCGGGCACTCGAGGATTCACTTGGCCCTGCCCACTTTACGGGTCGAGAATACCAATTCGAAGATGAATCGCAGGTTCGGGATACCCCGTACTAATCGCGATTCAAGATTTTACTGAGCTGGCTATTGCAGTTGACGCCACTTGAAAAGGATTTCCGAAAGTTCACCGACAACTTGAACGAGTGGCTGGTTGTTCGAGAGTTACCCAAGAGCTCAAGTGAAAACAAAGAAAAGCCTAGCGGCGTAGAGTCCCCGAACGGCAATGGCTCGTCAGATGAGCCAACAAAAACTGGGGTCGATGTGCCAGCGCTTGCAACAGGTGTAATTGACTATTTCGAGGGTGAGTATATGCTTGCCCCAAACTTCCCCTCATGTTCCGATATGATTCGGTCATAGGTTTATACAAACGATTCACGGATATCTCCAACCACGAGTCGACGCTGCCTTGGGAGTCATTGCACATTGCGGGGCTTGCACAGGAAGCACTTGTGATCTTCGAAATCCAGAGCGCGCAGTTCAAGGTACCCGTAACTGGCAAAGCCAAAAAGGATCCGGTGCGTGGTTCAATGTTTTTTGTACTTTAGGGATCAAGCAATTATTGATACCTTGCTCAGGTGGCCCAAGGCATCAGAGGAGTTCGGCCTCGTGCTAGTAAGGCGCTGAAGGATCTAGCCGCGGCTATGATCACTGTTGGACAGACAGAAGGCTCCGATGCGAAGCAGAAAGCCTTTGTGGAAGAGTGCAAGGGCCTCCAGGAATTCGTAGAGGTCGGTTTACTTCACTCGAGCACCATTGGATATTGTTTGCTGACCCTTCTATAGATTTCTCAATCTTTCCTCGGCGATGCCGCTAAGCGTACAACTACGGCACGAAAGAACGTGTTCGAAGGTTGGGGCAAGGGTATGCAGCGCTCACTGATTTAGCGGAGTGGCCATGGTAGGGCCTAACGCTTTGGTTCGGAAATACTCCCCCACTCTTAATGATTTGTGCATCATCTACTCGAACACCACATTTTATCGCTGTCGTTACATCCACTATGTCCAAAATGAATAAAACAATGATAATGAAACGCGCTCGAGCGAGATGAAGTTAGTGGCGCATAGGTAGATCAAACGGAAAGATGATCAGCTCAGTGAGGACCATATACTTTCAGACAATGCACGAACAACGCCGAGCCAAGATGAGGAGCATTATGGTTTAGAAGCACGCAACAATACCCCGTCCTAGCACACATAATACCTTTTTCGTATGCTTCCCGTGCAAACTTCTCGCTGAAAACGAACAACACTTTGCCCCTCTTCCCTGTAATCACGTCCATATGCTGAGCAGCATGGCATAACCCTGCTTGCCTTTGCTATGCTGAGACGTGTGAAGAACATTCCAGGCTTGTGTCAGGCTTGCCACCGCGTTGCCCGTTGAGAGCGGCGAACACCATTGAACCAATAGATGAACACTCCCAAGAGTACCGCCGATAAAGGCCCAAGGAAATTCAGGGTATTTCTCACAGATCAGAGCCCTTCGGACCGGTCCAGGATTGCACTGAGCTAGTGGGTGTGACTGAAGTAATGAACTCTATGCGCAAGCGTCCAACTTCAAATACACCAAATGAAAAGAAAAACACTGACACATAAGCAGTTCACTTCCTCGGCTAGATTAGACCGTGCGAGGTACAGCACAGGCTTTTTGCCGTTGGAAAGTGGGGAAAGAATAGGTCAAGGGCCAGGCTCACCGGTAGCGCAAACGCTCCCAACAAACATCAATAGCTAGGCCATCTCTGCGTCATTCAGCGTTGCCACTTTGGCCCCACACGCCAGCTCAACGGTAAACAATGCTGGAAATCTCCAAAAATCCTGAACTCTGGTGGCGACGCCTTGGACCGTTGGCGCTTTACTTGTCTGAGCCGGTGGCGCTACACCCCGGATGCGTCGGGAACCGCGAAATGTGGTTGACCATCATACAATAGGCGAGATAGGAAGCAAGGACCAAGGAATGAATACATACCGGACGTACATCCCCCGAGTGTCTGGATATCCTGGGGGTCATTACCAACGCGGGCGGCACGGCTTGCTTTTACGGCAACTCCCAATCCCTGGGGCGGACGGTTAGCATGGGGGGATGGTGGCATACACCCACATCTCGATATGTAAAGCCTTTGTAGCCTCACGGCTGAGAAGGATTTGTCCAAACCAAGATTACCGTGGGCTGTTGGACAAGCCCACACCCGAGTTTGGTGCGTGTGTGTCATCGAAATGGAAAGGACCATGCTGGACTCGCAATAAACCGCCAGAGACCAAACCAAAAGTGTGTATATCCCCAAAACATGTTGATACGCAACGCGAGCCGAGAACAACTATGTACGTATAGGACAGCATTCATCATGGTCAAGTGAGACGACACGGCTGCGGTGTCCTCTTCGTGCAGTCGTGCAGGTCCCCCAAATTAAAAAAGATTAGTCGGCGCTCGGCGGCTAAATGACACATAGGGGCAGGGGCTCGTACAAGGTTGCAACGCGTAACATCCATCAAGCGTGTTGGCAGGCTCTCGCGAGGTCGATGGGAACGGGCGTAGGGTTGGATGTAACGTACACGCGACGGAGTAAATAGCGCGGACGATGATTTCCTGCGAGTATAGCAGTGGCGATAATCCCGACGTCGACCTCGTGAGTAGGTCAGCTGCTATCGCCTCAACGTGGTGGGTGAGCAGCCTGCCTGGAGAAAATGCGGGGTAGGGGGATCCGCAAGGGTGACTGCCTATGAGATCATATTATTTTTCTTTAGCCCTAATTGATTTTGAATAGTAAACGTTGCGGATCGACGCGGTGGCAGGACAAACGGATATCCCGGGATTCTATATCAAATTATTTACTGCGTCCTACGCACCTATATTTCAAAGATACAAGGAACAAGCCCCTATCCAAGATTCGCGCCTCAATGGATTTTATTTGAAATTACGGCGAAAAGTTAAATGCTTAAACAATTGCGACAGGGTTTTTAATTTGCATATAAATAGTACATTTTACCGAGACGCCCCATTCCCCCTTCTGACGCGTGTGTAATCCTGGGGCGGCAGGTATGGCTGAATTTTGTTCGAGAGTATTCTATAATGATCTTGGGCTATAGATGAGCCTCGTGTCGGATGCAGGGGGTGGGAGCGTTGGAGAGCTTATCGCCCGCATCCGTCTTTGAGATCTCTGGTTGCCTGGATGGGCAACGGCCGAACGTGTTATCATTCTGGACGCCTAGAGGCCATCGGTAATGCGCCGAGCGACCCGTTACGCTGGGCTGATATGTGCTTGTGAGATTGGCTACCACGCGCAGATCAATCGATCTCGCCGTTCGCCCTACCGATGTCTTGCCTATAAACTCTGGAGCTTAAGCTTGTGCATCGTGGCTCATTCGTTACCTTTGCTTCCTATACACATACACTGTAACCGTGTTTAACGTTTTAACCCGGTCAGGTTTTTAAGCTGTCCTCCACACGACCACCATCCATCCACCTGGGTGTTTTTTCATCTTGTTTCCGTAGTGTTCCCCACACCTTCTAGATACGTAGTGACGTAGATATGGATCTCCCGGAAAAAGGCGCGCACTGCGCTGTGGCCTCTTGCCAGATCTTCGACTTGCTCCCGATCCGGTGTACGGCTTGCCAAGAACTGTTTTGCAAGAGCCACGCTCGACAAGACACGCACGAGTGCAAAGCCCCTGTGTCCGTCTCGGAACCAACGACGAGTTCGGCTCGAGTAGGGTGTCAGGTCAACGGGTGTGGAAACACAGCAATCCTCAAGCCAGCAGTGGGCGACGTGCCTGCGCCTGGCTGGAGCTGCGATGCGTGTCATGGAGTATATTGTATTTCGTACGTGTACACAGTTTTTTTTGATCACTTGTCCACATGAATCCCGAGAAACGTTAGACATCGGCACTCGGATGCTCACAATTGTATACCCGTTTCTCAACCGGCCGCAGTTGATAAAAAAGCCGAGGCACAAGCACTTTTGGCCAAGTTATTTCCAGATGCCAAGTCGAGCGCGGCTAGTACCAGCCGGGCTCGCCCAGCGCCCACTGATCCTGCAAAGCAAGCCAAGTTGCGTGCGATCGAGCTGATGAGAATGAAGCATAAAGCGGTCCCGGCGGATCCGAGCTTGGCCAAAGGCAGCGGGCTCCAAGCAGCGGATAAGCTGCATCTGCGAGTGGTGTATGCGCCCCTAAAGAGCGAAAAAGTGCTGTGGTATCGCAAGGTGCGCACGGCAACTGAATGGTATACTGGATATGGGTTGAATGTATGCTGGACCTTCTGATAGGATATCGTCGCCGGAAAAGCTGTTGATCTTGCGGCCCGCGCGCTATCGGTCTCGCGCGAGGACGGGCGCGGGGTGAGTTATGTTCTTACTTGTCGGCTGGTGGACGATTTGGGGGCTGACTGGCTCCCTCGGGGCCTGGTGCTTTATTTAGATGAAGTTTGTCCGCGGGCATGAAACTGATGGTGGACTAGACCTGAAAAACGACGTTACGTTGGGGGGACAGGTTGAAGACGGGGACGAGGTGCAGCTGGTCAAGGTGGATTAGGAAACGAGGGGGGTGGATTATATAGCACAAGTTCTCGACCTGGGCTTTGTTTTCCGTCGACTGGGGCGATTTGTGCCGATTAGATTGCTCGGTGCAGGACCGAGTCCGTGGATTGTGGACGCAATGAATCGTGCATATGGACTAGCTGCTCGAGGAGTTCTTGAACGAAATGGCCAGTGATGAACAGGGCTTGGTGCAGGACCTGCTGATATATTGTTTGGAAAATACGATGACATCTGTGTGTGATTGACGAGCGGGTGCCCAAAAAGATAGGCTCGCTGTGGCTCACTATACCTTGTTCGGCTCCAGCGCCTGGGCGGCCGGACAGGCCATGACACGGGAGGGCAAAAGCTGTAACGTCTTATACGCGGGCGCGAGCCAGGGCCACACCCTGTTGGGAGCTTATTTTCACGGGCGATCGGGCCGAAGCTGCGATATCCGGGTCGAGCACATCGGGGGGGAGACAGTGGGCGATATAGGACTTGTGCTCGATGGACGTGCTGGGAGTGGGGTGGCGAGGAGGAGGCTGGTGTTTGGGAGCTTGCACACCAGGAGTGCGGCTGCATCGAGCGAAATCCAGAGCCAGTGGGTTGGGCTGATCGGGTCCTCAGACCCCGTTTTCCAATCAGGGTTCCCGAAATCCGCCAGGTTGTTGCACATATAGCCCCGCTGCAGCCGACTGCCACCCCCCACTCCCAGTATCGCTGCCTCTGCCTCTGCCCGCCGCTGCTCTTTCCGCTGCACTCACCGCGACACATACGGAAGGGGCGGAGTTGAACTGGCCGGCCCGAGGAACGTGAGTGACCCCGACCCGCCCATGGTTTCCCGCTGACTTCTAGGGCAGGACATATCATCCTTAATTTGTGCCTATCTCCCCAAGATATCATACCATGTCCAGACAAGGCTCCCATTCGCTCGAACTCGACTCGCCGCCATCCCAGACGCGTCTCGCCTACCCGCTCGTCCCCCACCCGTCGGCCAGCATGCACGACGCCCACCTCGACTACCAGTCCGACCGCTACAGCGTCGAGCCGTACGGGATGGTCCCGACGTCGTCGGCTGCGTCGCCGCCGTACGACTACGCGATGGGCGGTGGCGGCGCGGTGCGGCCCAAGCGCAAGCAGGTCAAGAACGCGTGCTCGGCGTGTCAGCGGGCGTGCAAGCGCTGCGACGTCGGGCGGCCGTGCGAGCGGTGCGTCAAGTACGGGATGCAGGACACGTGCCGGGACAGCATGCGCAAGGAGCGCAAGAAGGGGTGAGCTCGCTGCCGGCCTGTATTATATAATCGCTAACGTTGACCAGTGTCAAGCGCGGGCCGTACAAGAAACGTGATGGTGAATCTGCCGTCCCAGCGCCTCGAAGCGTGGCTGATGTTGCCCCACCAGGCATGCTCAACGAACTGCAGCGGATGCACATGCCCACAAAGACCCGCACGTCCCGCGTCTCGAGCATCTCCGAGCCGCCGTCGCAGGCGTCTACCTCGGCCTTGGACCACGCCACCCCCGCCGCGGTTCCGCTCTACATCCAGCCCGTGTCCTCTGCGCGTCCGAGCGAGGGCTCGTTTCCCTACTCGACCGCTGTCATGATCCCGGCCCCCACGCAGCATCCCTCGCTTGCCTCGATGCACCCCTCGTCATCCCATCCGAATATGCAACACTCCACCAGGGGCGAGGATCAGTACTATCAGCCACGTTATGATCATCTGGCGCATGGCTCAGCCTCGACGCGCCCCAGTCCCGGTCACTATCGGATGGACTCGTATCCCGTTCAGCAGCAGGAGTACGAGACAAAGCAGCAGGTCGCACAGATGGTCGATCACCGATCAATGCGTGCGCTGCAGTATCCAGCTTCGGACGAGTCCCCACCTCGGGAGCGTCAGTACTCGACCCAAGTCTACAATGACAATTCCCACCGCCACTCCATGATCCAAGCCTCGCCCGCTCATCACGACGTATCCTATCATCCCCAACCCGATCCCGTTCACGAAAGCCCGAGAACGATTGACGCTCAGTATTCGTACGCGCCCCAGCAGCAGCACCAACAGCACCAACGGTCGTACGAACGGACCTACCAGGACCGATCCACCTACCAAGAACGCCCTGCTTACCAGGAGCGCTCTTACTCGGAACGATCCTACCAGGACCGATCGTACACAAACGAGGCACACATGCAGGACACGCCCGTCCAACAGGAGATCCAGCAGCCTCAGCCTCAGCAGCAGCAGCAATACTACTCGTCGTACAACAACTATCAGAACCAGCCCTCGTCGAGCTACGCCTCCCAGTCGCATTCGTATGGATACCCCCAAAACCATGCCTCGCACTCTATGGCACCCACCCAACATGTCTCTGACCAAACCGACTCGGGGTACATGAATCGAGCGGCACCAGACCAGGTCTCGTACGGCTCGTCGATCAATTCGTACCCCACACAGCAGCCCCAGTCCTATCCTTCTCAGCATTCCATGTCCGGCGCCGTCGAATATCCGATGCGTTCAAATAGACAGATGATGCAGAGAAACATGGTGGCGCACCCGCACGTCGGCAACGTGCAGATCCAGTCCAACTGAGTCTATGCAGTTATCGGGTCTACGGTCAGGTGGTTTTTTCGTTCAAGGGCTGGCGGCTCCAAAAGCAGCACTTTGCCACTTATGCCAAGTTCTGCGAACTGTATTTTTTCCCTCCCGCTTCTGTGCTCTACTGGTATACTCTCGTATTAACTTACCTCTCACTTGGTTTTATTCACGACTATCCCTATCTCGCTTTATATTGGGTGATCCCTCATGCTCGAACATTTGTACTACTAGTATCCATTCTTTCGTATATTCATTTGATCTTTTTTCCTCTTTCTTTGTAGCCTCTTGAGCTATTCACGCTAACGTGCCGACTGGGTCCGCTGGTTATCGTGTTGTATGAAACTTGTTTCTATGTAGTACGTATATGACGACACGCGTAATTTATAAGTTGTCACGATGAGCCCGAGTCGAGCAAAGTGATGTGGAGCATGCGACTGACTTACGTCCAAATCCCTGCGGCTGGACCTTCCTCGCGATAAACAGACACAGACCGCAAGTTGTATCGCTGCATATACACACAGTGTGTGTCTGCTGATGCAATGACCTGTTGCTGCGCCTGGGCCTCTCTTTCTGACCCGATCTCGAATTACAGATTAACCCGATGCAGGTTGCGAGCTGCTCGTCGCATTTAGCCAGGCACTAGCCTCGCGTACATACACACACGGCTCCATGCGGGGTATCGTAACCGCTACTACCCAAAGCCCTCGAGCCTGGTCAACTCTTCCGACCCAAGATGGGCTTATGTCACCTGGATCTGCTCGATCTCAGGGCCTAACCAGGATTCCGGAACATCGGCGTCGGGATATGTGTGCGCCCCAGGCTCGACCGTTGGACTTCAGGAAATCGAGATAGGGGTACGAGTATGGGAGAACCATGCGCCGGGCTTGGTGGCGCTATATATTCTGTTACGCTCCACCTCCATAACACACCACAGTCGACCTCGATCGAGTCCAGCTAAAAGAGCAGAGGCAACGTTTGTGTCGCACGGCTTTCACGGCAATGTGCGTATGTACATATACGTTTTTGGCTGATATACCTCTTTGTGTTGATTGCCTTGCTTAGGGATCGCTTTCCGATGTGGGCCAGGCCGTTTTGTTGACTAACTAAACAGACATACCGAAAGATAGGAGTAATAGAACACGCAGTGCGTACCACACCCAGGCTGTTCAAACACGTTCAGAGGGTCTTGATGTCCGCTAAGCCTCGTATATGCTATATCGAACGCGCCACATTCCATGGGACGGTCTTTTGGGTTCGGGAGACTCCCTTTTTTTTCGTTGCGCTGTTGGCCGGGTTCTGATCCGCCGTTCGGTGTGACGCGCCTTTGTCGTTTGATGGACAGGACGGGCAGGTGGCCACGCTAGCGGGTGACAGGCTGGAGGGCAGGGCGGGTTGTCGGAAGCCGTCGAGTCAACAAAGTCAATCGCCTGGTGGCATCTGCCGTTTTTGCCACCCTGCAACTTGACCACGACCACCACCTCGTAAGGACTCGTCCGCACCGTTCATACACGAACCTGTTGGCCTAGCGCTTGAATGTCCTAGTGGCGCGGGGGATGGATAGACGCCTGGTATTGCACTCGAACGGATCGATGTGGTGTGATGTGTCAAAGGTGTGTATCGTATCGTTTGGGGTGCTGTACCGCTCACCTCATGGCCGTTGACGGAGAGGCACTAACCCTGCACCTTACTTTCCGAAGTGTCGACAATACGACATCGCCGTTGGTAGTACGTCTTTTTCACGCACACACGATCGGTATGCTTGTCTTCGGAAATTAAACCGACTGAATGAACGGAATTGTGACGCGTTTTCATCGGGATAAAAGTAGATTGGAAAGTTCTAGGCGTAGTTCGCCTCCGTTGCAGTCTGTTTTTTCATCGCCTCTTTGCCGCAATCGCTTTCCGAACCAACTTGGATTTGTTCAAGATCAACTCGTGTTCCGCTGTTGGCGCTTGGAGCTCAAACTAGTGCTATTTGGATTGGCCATTTCCTTGTTCGCGGGTTCGACGATCTATGTAAAGGCTTTGATCGAATATACTTGCGATGTACATCTTTCTTTTGATATTGGGCTCGAGCCTTTTGGATGCGACACGTACGTAGTGGGCTGGCAGACTAGAACCGTCTGGCCTCGTTGACCGAGCTACAAGTGGTGATTGTCAATTCGTTCCGATGATTTCCTGGGTCGTGGCTAGTCGTCTTTCGGAACTGGGGCGTGCGTATACGTTTACCAGTTGTGTTCCCCCAGCGCAATGCCCGGATCTCTCTTGGGATGGCCTTGTGCTCCACTTTTCATTTGGCGAGAGGTAAACCTCCCCTGTCGGACGTGTACCGCCCGGTGGCGCGCATTCCGGTTCGGGCGCTCGTAGCGCTGGGGATATCTGTGAACATCCACGTCCAAAGTGAGTTTGTTGCTCAGATGATCGGTACATCCTTTGACACATGGCTTGGATTCTCACTGGGCGTTGCCTGCTCTCGCACCCTCACGATGGTTTAATTAATCGAGGGACGACATTGGATTTCCGTGCACCGAGAGAGGGTCGGATGGCGCTACGGGCTGAGGAAATCTCTGTTTGCTGGGTGATGTTTTTTTCTTGTTAACGTTTTGACTTTTTTTCGCGAGGTCTGAAGGGTTTTAGCGTTGCCGCCCTTGCGTGAGAAACCAGGTTGAGTTTGTTGGAAGAACGTGACGATGGGCGGATGGATCATTTCATTACACGTTGACTGTATGCATTCCAAGTTTCGTCTGTTGTCGTGTTTGACTCTAAAATGTTCTGATTGTTTCAATGTCTTGCGCGATGGTATAATTGTTGATCATTAGTAGGAAGTCTATCTCGTAATTCATTAACATCATAGCAATCCACCCAGTCTATCCGCTCTCTACCAACTCTAAGACGCCTGACCCTGTTCAGCATCAAGATAATGTACATCCGCACAATCACGCAGCCGAGAGGCAGCCTGCTCGGCAGTCAGGTCACGCTGCGGCTCACCCATGAGTTCGAACCTGTGGAACAAGACAAGATGTTAGTGTCACGCGACCTAAAAGACGCCAAGTCCGGGACACATACCCCACTAGGAACTTTCGGACGCTCGCACTGCGCAGAAGAGGAGGCGAAAAGTGGAAATGCATATGTGCAACGTCATCGTCATCTTGGTCGTGGATATGGCCGTTTGTATAACCGTTCGAGTGTCCGTTTGTGCCATTTGTAGTCGAATGTGAATGCGGCCGGGGGACGGGCCGCTGGTGCAACCCCATCGAGTACGCAAAGGATGTTAGGAACAAGTTGTCGTATTTGACTGAGATCGTAGACATCATCTCGGCGAGTTCGTGATGCTCGGTCGGCGTGAGGTCGAGAAGCGATGGTATATGACGGGCATGCGGAAGGACTGTGCGGCGGCGGAGCAAAGACAGAAAATGGTTATTAGTTTCAAGATGCGTTGCATAGTTTCTCCGAGAATGATAAGGTGTGGTCGAAGAAGATGGTATAATGAACTCGAGAATAACTCACGTAGGATTTCAAACGGCCATACTGCCCAGAACGGTACGAGTGCAACCCAAGATGCATTCTTGGCGACCACACGATTATTGTCGGGCGCCGCACCGTTTACTTCAAAGTGTGCGTACTCGCACAATAAGCAAGGGCGACCGCCGGGACCTTTGGGAGCAGAGGAAGTTTGGTCTGCGGGGGAAGAGGATGGGTGTGTTCCAGCTGCGTATTTGCGCATCGAGGCGAGTTCGCCAGCAGGCAGTTGGGGTGGCGTGGACAATGACCAGACTTGGCCGTGGGGATGAGGATTTGAACAGCCCATCATCGCGCCTTTGTTCTGTATTTCGATGAGTACGAGTTGCAGGAGCTTCAGGCCTTGGAGCTTACCTCGAATATTTGAACATAATTGATACCTTTTTCCCGACCTCGTTGCTCATATACATTAGTCCACTCCTCAATCACCCGCTCAATGTCCGGAACAGATAGTCGCGCAAGAGTCAGATCATGGCGAGGATGAAAGATGAGAACATCGCAACGTCCTTGGACAGGCTGGGTCGAGAGTAGCGGATGGGGTGCTGGAGGCGGCAGCGGCGCAGGCGGACCTAATAGCGCGGGAAAGTCGTTGGGAAAGATATGTGTGTGCTCGTACTTGGGGTTCGCATCGCCATTGGAGCGTTCGTTTCCAGGACAGAGATAGCACTTCTCGTCGTATTGTGGTAGAGTTTGAGTCTGAGGCGGTTCTGTTTGTCCCTGCCAGGGACGCTTGGTTCTGTGCGGCGAGACGAGAACGTGCTCATTGGCCAGAGGGTTGTCTGTGAACATATTAGTTTTAGAGCGTGTAAAGATGGATAAAAACATACAGCGGCGGTGTGGGTGGGTACTCGGATCGAATTCCATTTCGTGAGGAGGGACTACAATCGACTCGAGCATCAATAAGGTTATTGAGCAGAGAGAAAGTGAAGCGCAGGGGGGCGGAAGAGAGCGTATCGTCGACTCGGGCTCACCTGCGATAGCAGTTATATACGATGATGTATAGATACGGATATGTAATTAGTACTGGAATTCAATTCCAGTATCAATTCCAGTTTGATCTATGCGAAATTTCTGGCGGCGGTGAAAGGTGCACGAATCGGGCCGCGTCCCATGCTGTCATCTTCTTATGGTGCAAATTGATTTGCCAACCCCCGGACTTTCTCGCCCTTTCGACTCTCACGTCCGCCGGGCTAGAATGCGGCGGTGCCCATTGCCGTAGCACGTTCCCCGCTCGCTATTGCTACATCTATTCCGCATCCTTCCGAGCTGTTGCGTCAAACGTGCGCTCGACGAGCAGAAAAAGTACATATATATGCGATGATGTCATGCTGAGACATATACAGTGGGCCACAAATCAAATGGAACACGTGACCCGCTTGCAGAAAAGCGGCTGGGACGGGCGACAGCAAGGGAATATTGAGCACATGTATTAGTAGATTAGGTGTGTATATACCATGTCAGACCACATGCCAAAAACGAGGGCGAAAATGCAGCTCTACGGTGAGATATCATATGAGCACGAGTAGAGGCTGTGCCATTTGTT